>JAMQGT020013413.1:0-79934 GCA_024447675.2 Pterophyllum scalare
TGTGTAACCTACTTCATAAACTACGTATTGCTGAATAAAGGAAGATTTAGATAACAATGAAGAAATAGAGAAAAGAAAAAAGACAAAAAGGAGAGAAAGGGAAGTAAATAAGGTGGAGGCTGAGCTATAGGTAGTAGCAGTGCGCTGGCCTTTCAGCCTCTGAACACCCATAAACTCAGAGAGGACATAAAAGTGAGGGGCAGTGCCACTAATGTGTGTAGTTTTAGAGGCAGCTTTTGTTGATTCTGCAGGAGCTGCACAAAACGTTTTCTGCACTCTATTTTGTAGCCGTAAAAACGGTACGAGACGGCGAGCACCGCAATAGGACTGCGGCAGTGTGCAGCCTCCTCTGCTGAGAGCAGCACTGAAGGGACAGCGAAGGCTGTGTGGGTGGCACCGGGGTGGAGGCGCGACAACAAATAACTCAGTGTAATGGTTGTAAATTAAAGGATAACACACCAACCACGGAGACGCAACAATTTAGAATCCTTCCTCTGTTATCGTCTGCCGTCCCCAAAGCAGTAATTCACTTTCATTCAGCTTTAAATTAAATCAAAGCCAAGGTTATCGGAAAATATTTACACCAAAAACACCAGGACGGATTCCAGAAAAGGACACCGACCAGTCAATAAAATTCTCCCTCTGAAATCCACCACAAATCTTTTCTGCCAGTCAAACACCAGACGTTTCACTGAAGTACTGATTGGACTGTGTTGGTCCAAAAACAGAAAGGGCCTGTAACTGACTGATGAACAACAGCAGAAGGTTACAGATGGATGTTGGGGTGGTGGACGGGTTGGGAAGGAGCGTTTGATGTATGATGTGATGAGAGTGAAGCATGTTAGAGTGACAAAGAGCAGGTTAAGACATTTCTATACAGGGAATAATAAAGTGCGATTCCTACCCTTCTGTCCTGATGTTGCATCAATTAAAATCTACTGTCACAAATAGCCGATACTGTGGGCAGAGCCCATTCAAAGAGTATGAAGTCATAAAAAATACTAGTCCTATGAAGTCCCATTAATACTTGTCACAGAAGTCATTTATTGTGATAATAGTGCGACATCCTTACTGCTTACAGCTCTGGATACTGTGCTTCCTCTGAAAAAGAAATAACAAATCACAGATGTTTGATTCTTTGGTATAACTCATAAATGCACGCCTTAAAGCAGATAGCTCTGGGTGGCATTGCCTTGGCCCCCAGTCACACTGTGAGGAATCTGGGAGTCATTTTTGAGCAGGATATGTCCTTCAATGTGCACATTAAACAAATATGTAGGACTGATTTCTTTCATCTGTTCAGTATCTCTAAAATTAGAAACATTCTGGTTCAGAGTGATGCTGAAATACTAGTGCCTCGGGGTGACTGTTGTGATTTGGCACTATATAAATGATGGATGGATGGATGGATGGATGGATGGATGGATGGCATGACAAATGTTGCAAAGGTGCAGGGTTAAAATAAAAAGTTAAAATGTAGTGAATAATTTGCTCGACTCCTGATTTGTACCTGCAGGCAGCTTCTCCTTCTAGTGAAACCTGTCAGTCATCACACAGTGTATGATAATGCAATTAGGAACCCAAAGCAGTGCTTTAGTCCAGTGGCTGTGTCCTCATTCTGGGTGAAGAACTTTTTCAGCACCAAGCTAATCACAAAGAGGATAGTCCTGATTAAGGGACTAATCAGCAGACACTTCCTGCATTAAAGGAGAGAGATGAGAGTAGAGACCAATAATCAACTCCACTCGCATCCTCTGTTCACCTCCCTGATCCACGGGCAGTGACAGGACCGCAAGAGTGCTCAAGCCTCCTCTCACATGGCTACTTGGTGCCCTGGGAGAAACGTGTTTTTCTGTCAACAACCTTAACAAAAGAGGCAGCGCTTTGCATTACGCTGACACTAAAAGCTGATCCTCTTTAACCCATAAATAAGTAATGAGGAAAAATAAGGAAATACAGGCTGTAAATGAAGAGCAGCAATCACACTGTGTTATTATACTGTAGATATAGTAACCCAATTATCCCTCCCAGCTTGTGATCATTGAAATTAAGTTGATTTCGTAGCTGGCAGGAGGGCGCCATATTAATGTTTTTTGGTTTTTTGTCGTTTTGTTTTCTTCCCCATTTAACAGCACCTGTGTCATTCTTGTTCTCAGACCCTGCGGGCTTCAGCACGCTTCATCAATACCATAGTTGTGACTTTCTGTATTGATCATAAATATTAGGCGTAAAACAAATAAACTCATTAAAATGACACGTTAATATGAGTTCCTGCTTCCTGTCAGGCCGAAGGAGAACAAGGGTTCTGAGGGTTCTTTAAGGCAAATTTACCTCATCGGTCCCAAGTCGGAGCTGCCCCCCCTTCAAAACACCAAAATGGCAACGCCTTCTCTGTCCACAAGATGAGACTGGTGACTTTAAAATGCTTCCTGCCGCATTTTATTCTTAACATTCTTGTGGGCTGACACTATAAATGTTTTTAAAAGCCCATAAGATGCTCATTTTCCGGTTTAATAAATAATTCTTAATTAAAGCCCCCTGTCCCAAAAGGCTAGTCTGCTCCGACTGGTCAGCTGCCCTATCAGAAAGCCCAGGAATAGCCTTCTAAAAGCTCAGTCTTGGCCTACATGGTTGGACCAAAACTGCACCCAGATTAATGGTCTCACTGAAGTCTATCATTCCCAGAAACACTTGAACTGTGACCATATAATGTCAGAAAATAATATCCAGCTGACATTTCACAAGTGAACAAGGCAAAGTGAAAACACAGTGACCCACAGCCAGCTATTGGTTTGAAACTGCTTTTCCAAAATGTGTTGCTGTCCATCAGCATTACGATTTCCACACAGCTTTAGCCTGTTAGCATAGCATCAGTGTTAATGGTTATGTTAGCCTGACAATGTATGCAAACTAAGAACCACTGGAATGTTGTGAGGACAGTCTCAAGGAAAAGAGAGTTAATCAAACTTAACTTGAGATTATGTGTGTTCACTTTTGCAGGTAGCATAAGTGGATTTTATGAGTATGTAAAAAACACAGACTATGTGGCAACAGAAGAAAAACCAAAACAGTCACTGTATGTACTTTAATATAGTGTAATACTAGATAAGTAGTGGAGAAAATATATGACAACTAACAAGTTATTCACATTCAGAAACAGAGTTTTCTGTATGAGAGAATAGCTTCATTTTTATGTGGACGTCTTCATGCTCAAAAATCTATATAAAGCTTTTCCCTAATGGGCAAATCATAATACAGTATGTCCTGTTTAGAGCTGGATCAGAATTGGAGATCAGGCGTTCTGGGACATGCTGTCTTTCTTGGCTATGGTCAACATTCACTCAGCAAATGAGACAGCAACAGCAGACTGAGTGAAAACTAAAACCACCTCCTTAATAACAGAGATGACTGCGAGCATTGTCCAGCATCACAAATCTGTTACTCAGGTTTGTTCTCGAGCATCATCTTTCAGGATTTCTGCGTACAGGCGGTGTCCAAAGTTTTCAGCTTTCAAAAAAAGCCCTTTCACCATCCTCTGCCCTCTGGCATCAGTGCTCATCGTGTTTCAGCATCTTCCCACCCAGTTTTTCCCTCTTCACCCTCCGCTCCATGACTGCACTCAAAGGCTTGACACATCCCGTTTTTTTCCTTCCAGCTTCTCTTGAGAGACAAACCTTTTTCTTTAGCACCACAAAGATATTTCCTCCGGTAAATACTCCGTTTCCATTATTCAGTTCGTCAGTGCAGATGAGGACACGCGTTATGAGCAAATCATGAGATAACCCAGACTGCTGAAACACCAAATAAGAATATGAACTGAAAAACACCTTTGAGCAGGTTTTATTGAAAATGACCTATAATTACCTCGACAGCATTAATTCTGTCTGGAAAAGTTTTGGCACAATATCATCATATTATCCTTAATGTGATTAATTATCCATGTGCACGTCTGCTTGCAGGTCTTGCTTCAGTTGAGCTGCCACTGAAACGTGAATAAACCGTACTGGTTGCCTCAACAACTGCTAAGAAACTCAAAGTGGTAAAAGAGAAACAGCCTGTCAGGACCTAACTTTCAAACCTCAACTGTAAACCCACTTTAAGATTATGTATCTACCTTTTTACTATTAGTAATTTCTTATTTACATTATGAGTTTAAGTTTTTTCTTTTTTTTATTTGGTTTCTTTGATCTGATTGATGTTTGTTTATTTGTATTTCTCCCCTCCTGAATAAATTATTAAAAAAAAATAGGGAGTCACACAGTAACTGCTGCTTAAAGTTTCAATCAACTCTGCTGCGTTAGTGTGTCTGTAGCAGTTATTTTAAACCGGCGAGATGAGAGACCCAAATGGAAAAGATCATATTAAGGGTGCCTTTGCAGCCTTTAATTGAAAAGATGGAAATAACATAATAATCAGGCACCACACGTTGCAACTACCAACTAGCAACATGAAGCTACTATTGTGGCCAGCTTACCTAGCAGGGGCTCAGGGATAGCTTGTTGGCCCAGAAATTGTTGGCCATAGAAATGGAGACCTCTATGCTGGCATTTTTTTCCTAACAAAATTAACATCAATCACACAATGCCGAGTCGCCATGGCTACATTTGATGAAAAGATTCATTGGATTACTTTTCTTTTGCTGCTACATTTGCTACCCGTACACGAGGAGAAACTCCATCATTGTCTTTTCTCTCCGCTCTCGCTCAAAGCTTTACAAGGTAATTATTTACTGAAATAAAGCAACAAAAATTAACATGAAAAACCATCAGCTCTGCCAGCTCCTGTTGGCCAGTATGTTTATCCACTCAGTCAGCTGTTCTGAAGGACAGATAACATTCAATATCAATGCCAATATAACTTAACACTTTCATTTAAGTTTCTAAAACATTATCATCAGAATTGATCGATATGAGCTGAGGCCACCTGCCTTAAATTCATAAATGTTTGAAATAGTGACAGTAAAATTTCACTGTCAGTGATCATGTGACTTTTCGTCTTTTGGCAACATAAGGCTGACATCGTTGGTTTTAGAGAAACATCTGGACAACTACTGGATGTAGTGACATGGAAGTTGGTGCTATTCATGGTCGTCAGAAGATGAACTGCAGGAACTCCTGAGCTTTCATCCAGAGCCCTTCTCATGTGCCACTCCATCCATATTTTATGGGAACTGAAAGCGTCCCCATCAGCCTCGCTATCAGCATTTTGTGTTTCGTGGCATTTAGCAAATATTAGATGGTTAGCATGGCAAATTTCACAGCAGCCCAGAGCAGACGTCATCCTTCCTGAGCATTACCTGTCCTCGCTTAATTTATCTATTTATTAATTTGACAGAATTCCTGTAATAATTGCGCAGTAAGGTACTGTACATCCCCCAGATCTGATTTTTATTTGATTCTTTTAGGTCAGGACTTATTCTGCTGTCCTGTCAGTGTGCTGGCCTGCTCTGTGAGGTCAAGAGTGTTTCTTTGTGATTCATCAGAGTAAGCTGAGGTGGGATTAGTGGGTTTGTGACCGGGAATGACCTTTTCATTTCATTTCCCTGTACTCCCACAGACAAGAGCTGGAACTGACAATGATACACTGTCCTCTCTCCTGAGTCTTCGCCTCGCACTTTCACAGATGAGCTGGACCACATGTCTCACTTTAAAAAACACACACACGGACTCAAAGCATTCTAATATTTATAGGCATTAGTTTTAAATACATAATAATAACAATATTAACGTTTGGAGGCAGTAACAGTTACAGAAACTGGAAGATTCCAAGTATGCCACATGTGGGAAAATCCCATAAAAGGGGGTCGATGTAAACCTAGCCCTAATCCTAAATAAGTCATTGTTGCTATGGTGGATGTAAAGAAGTTAAAGTGATGGATTATTCAAACTTAAACCTTAGAGAAGGTGCATATTTAACCATAGAATTTCACACAGTCATAGCACCAACAGTTCATATAATGCAGATGAAAGTGCAGATGTTTGAGACAACTACCAAAGGTCACAGAAAGTCATCTGCGCCGCTCAGAGACGTTTTGTTTCAAACTTTCTACAGAGGAATCGTCCTGGTGAAACCTCTCCTGACAAACAGGGCCGCTCCTCTCAGAAACACATGTCGCTGCTCAGTTTTTCAATGTCATTCCTCAGTGCTGTGAGCGCCACAAACTCTATTCCATTCAGCGGGGCAGAAAACCAGGTGACAAATCTGAAAAACAAATTCAATCAAAACGATCCGCATGGATGGGTAAAACCACCAGAGGTGAGATCTAACAGCACGTCTGAATGTAAAACTTCACAGCACACCAAGAAAACCACCACTGCCTGCAGTACACTGAGCAGGAGTAAAAATTCCTCATAACATCTCAAAGGCAAACAAACTTTTGCTGCTGCAAGAGAGATGAAAACAGAGCTCTGCGCGAACAGGCAGGAACCTGATGAGTGGAAGCTGAACAGAGGTGGGTTTAATCTGTGCTCCTAAATCTCTAACACTGTATGCTAGTTCTTTTTTTTCCCACTCCTACACCTTTTCACAGTTTCTTATTCTTTACGGCTAATTTCTTGAGTTAGAAAAAGAGAAACAGAAGAGAATCGCGACGCAGAAACACACACAACGCTTCAAAACACACATGCAGAAAGACCCAGTAAAGAGCAGCAGCGACCTTTACTCTGTTGTTGTACCTGGATATTTCCTGTCCTACGCTCAAGCCTGATCCAAGCATGTGGCTGCAAATCCAAGTTCAGTTGCAAGGAGTGAATCGAGCCCTCCTCGTTCCCTCCTTCTTCTAATCCTCCGCTTTCAAAGCGCCAACAATAAACTCCAGAGTTCTCTCGACAGACTTTTGTCCCAGTTCTTCACCCTCTGTCACTGCTTCATGCCCTCCTTTCCTTCACTCTGCCTGCTCTCCTCCCACTGCTCCTCCTCCTCCTCCTGCACAAACACACTATAAATCGCCTCCAACCTCCAAAGCAATGGCTCTGATTTCAGCCCCCACCTCTCCCTCCTCTGGCTTTTTCAAAAAAAAGAGTCCAGCTCTGGCAGGCAAATAGGTGGAGAAAGGTGGAAAGAGGAGAAACGACAGAGGGAAAAAAGTGGCGTCAACTTACTTACTGTCTTTGAGGCACTTTTTTCTTTTTTTAAGCCGTGGAATGCAATAGACAAGAGAAGCAGTTTGCATAATAACGTGGCTGCTTGTGGACCATGCTACCTTACTTCCTGATGGTAAAGCTATAAGGCTGAGTCAGAAAACAAGTCAAACCCCTGGTACGGTATAAAGCAACAGAACAGAATGAGGCTGCATTTTATTATTCAGTCCTGACAGGAAATTAACAAATTACATTTCTGTCAAAAATGTTTTAGCAATCCATAGCTGCTACTAGATAAACGCAGGAGCTGTACTAGCAGTTGCTGAGAGAATTTAAAAGGTTTTTTTGTTAACCTCATTAGATCCAAGTCATCATTTGTGATCATATTCTGTCTTGGAACAGAATTTTTGGGGAGAACAATTTTTAAAAGCCAAAAATCACATACTCTGATAGCTTTGGGTTTGGGTAAGTAACTTAGTTATTGTAGTCCTGGTCTGGCCACTTACTTGGCCAGACCAGGACTACCTTAGTATGCTAGGTGCTCCCACTGTACAGTGCTGAGTACCAACTGACAGTGGTCCCCAGAATGGATGTCCTGGCAATTAGTCTAATCTACAGGTCCAGCTCACAATTTCCAGGATTTAAATGATGTGCTCATAATACTCTGGAGCCATCAGACACCAGTAAGTAAGTAAGAGCCTTCAAAAGGTGGCCATAGTGTTGTGACACAGTGTGTATTGCATTAGCAATTGTCATTTATGTAATTTGTATTAAACCTACCTGCTCACGTGTGTCCATCCTGTTATACTTGGATACATTTTCCAACACTAAGCTTATTTAGATCACTGAGGAAACGTTGAAGTCTTACATCGTTACTTTACAGCTGCAAAATTTCAAATCCTCAAAATCAGAACTGTAAGGGTGTAGGGTCAAAGCCTAAACCTTTACAAATATCACTCGGCAGCGTGATCGAAAGAAATGTGACAAAGTAGATAAATCAACTAGCATTCCATATACCTTATACCTAAATCACAGTATAGGTATACAGAAAGGACAGATTTCCAATAACCGGAGAAGCATGAGTGTTTCCACATTTGCAATGCCTCTCGTGATACAAGATAAAAACAGAAAAGGTCAGCATGTGGAAGTAGTAGGCCCAAATTAAAACCTCGGTGATAAGGTTTCGGGTAACATTGTGCTGTTGCTCTCTGAGGAAAATGACTTTGCATTTAATTCATGCACAGTTTCGTCATAACCCTCGGCGTTCAAGATTAGATTCAGAAACTTGCTTTTTTCTTTTAATTTCTTCCAGCTGCAACTTGCACAGTTCCACACTAAGCCTGGATTCCTTTAAACAAATACACTTGAATACCTGCAGACGGCTATTTGCTTGTAGTTTTATAGTTTGGCAAATGTGATTTCACTCAGAGTGAATTCATCCTGGCTCATCTTCTGTTTTTCTCTGCCTGTAGGCATAAAGGTAAGCACCATAATAACAAAAGCACCATGAGGGAGGGAACACTCTATAATTACAGTGTACACAGACCTACAGTGTTGGGGAGGAGTGTGCCAAGAACCAGTCTGAGCACGCTGCATGCCTGAGCTAACGGAGGTCTGCTGATAGACGCTTCGTTAAGGACAGAGATCAGTGGAGTGGATCAGCGGGGAGGCTGGGAACCGGCTACAGCTCTCATCTCTTCTCCGGAAACAGCTCACACACACCATCTGAAGTCATAGCCCCGGGGAAACTCTACTCTGCACGTGAACGTCAGGAACATCTGTAACAGCTGTCTGCTATGTAAACTGTGAACAGAGCTGTGGGCAATCTTCCTGCTTCCTTCAGAATTTCAGGTTATAGGAGGACTGCTGTAACAGACACAGATCACTAACACTATCACATCTTTGATCTTTTTTTTTTTTTTTACAAGAGCTGAAACAGCTACATCATAGAATTTGTACATAATAAACCTCTCTGGTCTATTATGTACAAATAGATAAATATCTACAATGATATTTGACAATAAGATTTTAATGCCAGTTAACCTTATGAACAAACAAACAAGCAAACAATGCAGCTAGTCTACTAATATGTAGGTGTAATGCAGCGGTTCCCAAAGCCAAGAATGCTGCGGCCCCCTTAAAAACCAGAAAATCTCTTTGGTAACCACTAAAGCCTGATATACAGTAGCTTTGTCCTCAGTGCAATGGAGCTCCATTGTTGTTCAAAAACAAAAAACAAAACAAAGAAAGAAACAAAAAAACACACAGTGATCCATATTGTTGGATTTTTTTTCTTTGTATTGTTAGTATTATTCTTTAAAATGGACTTGTTGTACCTTTATTTATTCTCTGTCACAATGTCCATATGTTGCTGGACGGTGACACCACCGCAGTGGACTTTAAAACAAACAATCCACATACGACCGAAGTGCAGCCTTTCACCTTAAACTCTGCATTCATTGTTTTGCTGTTTGTGTTGACAGATTTGATCAAATCGAACATCGATGGACTTTGTTTTAACTTTGAAAGCACGTGAATTATTATACATTTCGATTTTTATTTCAGTGTTTAATTATTTTAAGCATTGTTACAGGTTTTACAAACACTACTTCTAATATTTTTTACAAATCAGTTTAAAAATATTTCCAGATTAATTAAAGTTTGCAGTTAAGCAACTGAGAAAATCCATATATGATCTTCTACTGTTAAAAGGGATTAAATGTATGCTTGTTACAGGTCTGTGCAAAAGTCTTTAGCCAATCTTCATCTCTTTATATATGCTTCAAAGGAGCCAGACTTTTTTTAAAAGTGGACTTGAGCAATAATTCTTTCTGAAAGACTTTTAAAGACTTCAGACTTTGTTATTAGCAGTAATTTCTTCCCATTTCTTTAGTTTAATCTATTAAAATACACACAATAACACAGTTTGACAGGCATAAGATGGTATTTTTTGCATCAACATGCTGATTCCCAAAGAGCTCTCAGCCACAAATTTGGCATACCTTGGTGTGTATCCTTAAAAATTTGAGGAACCTGGACAAGTTAAGAGCAAAAGAAGAAGTGGCAGGACTAAAAATGGAAGGGCAACAGGTGATTCTTGATGAAGGGAAACAGGGAGAAAGGGCCCAGGTATGCCAAATTACCCAAGAACACAATTGAAACTCAGTGGCAACAGGTCTCATGGAAGGATAAACATGAGAGGTATAACAGTGAGTGACTACAGCCATCGGTTAAACATGTTGGAGGCTCTGTCATGATTTGGGGATGCATTTCAGCCAGTGGTTCAGGGCATCTTATCAAAATTGATGGAATTATGGAATAATTTGACACTGTACAACCAACAGCAGCATATCTATGAGTCTTAGCATTAAACCCTTACAGTCTGTGTGGTCAAGAAAGAAATATTTTGTGGGTCTTCATTTCATATATATATACACACACACATACACACACACACACACACACACACACACATATATACACATACATACAAGAAAGAGACAGAGAGAGAGAAAATGAAGCACTGCAGTGTGAACCATTATAGCCCCTCTGAGATAAAATCAGGGTTTAACAAACCAAGGTCAGCAGGTCAGCAGCACTTTCTGCACTTTACTCCAAGAACAACATCTTTTTAATGCCTTCTGTTCTCTCGCTGTGTGTCATGTATGGTGTGAGAGGTTCGGGTAACTATCCTCCAGATGATTTGACAACTTAACACCAACACTTCCCTCCTCCTTACGGGGTCACAGGTTGGGTTTATTGGCCCATGCGGAGGGGGGTGTGGCGGGGCGCAGGCCGCTTGCACATAAACAACAAACACCAGGAGGGACAGAAAGGTGAAGAGACAAAGGCTTGAGCTTTCTCAGTGAAACAAAAAATAATAAATAATCCGGTGGATTGTGGGTATCTGTGGAGTGGCTAAGCAGTTGTGGCTCCAGATAGAAAAGGCTGAACTCTGCAGACTCTGTGTGTGTGTGTGTGTGTCTCTGTGTGTGCGCGTTTGTGTGTGTATCATTTATCTACAATTCTGACAAGATTGCACAGCTCATTCTGTAATTTACACGTTTTCTAAAGTGGCCTCTTTCAGGTATTTCCTCATACAATATGGTGTTTACTTCATTCATACTTAATTTCTTTAGTTATTCTTAAATAACCACTTACTTGTAAATCAAGTGGCCAGTGGAGGTGGACTTGCTGGAGTAAATGGTAACAGACGGGTTCTTATATAGTGCTTTTCTTCGTTACATGAACACTCAAATCGCTTTATTCAGCATGTCTCATTCACCCATTCGGCATCTTTTCAAGCTCTTAAGACTACATCTAAGTGCTTTCTGTCTGACATTCACAATCACACTCTGATAAACGCACTGGGAGCAACTCAGGGTTCAGTATCTTGCCCAAGGATACCTTAGCACACGGATTGGAGTGGCCAGGGATCAAACCACAAACATTCCAATTAGTAGCTGACCTGCGCCACCTCCTGAGCTACAGTCACCCTCTCATGGCCAATGACCACAATTCTGATGTGAGTCTTTTTTTTTTTCTCATTGTTAAAGTTTTGGTGTTTCTGGGTTTGCACAGCCAAAGCTGCTGCCCATGAGCCAGGTAATAAAAAGATTTGGCCTGCTGCTGCAGTAGTTAGCATTATTGCCTTACAGCAAGAAGATCCCAAGTTCAAATCCACCAGCTGCCTGGGATCTTTCTGTGTGGACTTTACATTTTCTCTCCTGGTACTCCGGATTCCTCCCACAGTTTAAATACATGCATGGGGTTAGGTTAATCGCTGAGTCTAAATTGGATACAGGTGTAAATGTGATTGTGAATGGTTGTTTGTCTCTCTGTGTGTTAGCCCTGTGACATACTGGCAACTTGTCCACGGTCTACCCTACCTTTAGCCCTATGAACGCAGGGATATGACAGCTGTTAAGGGCACTACTGTCTGTGTGGTAATGCTATACAGATGCTGGTCATAAAATTAGAATGTCATGAAAAAGTTGATTTATTTCAGTAATTCCATTCAAAAAGTGAAACTTGTATATTATATTCATTTATTACACACAGACTGATATATTTCAAATGTTTAGTTCTTTTAATTTTGATGATTATATCTGACAACTACTGAAAACCCCAAATTCAGTATCTCAGAAAATTAGAATATTATGAAAAGGTTCAATATTAAGACACCTGGTGCCACACTCTAATCAGCTAATTAACTCCAATCACCTGCAAAGGCCTTTAAATGGTCTCTCAGTCTAGTTCTGTAGGCTACATAATCATGGGGAAGACTGCTGACTTAACAGTTGTCCAAAAGACGACCTTTGACACCTTGCACAAGGAGGGCAAGACACAAAAGGTCACTGCTAAAGAGGCTGGCTGTTCACAGAGCTCTGTGTCCAAGCACATTAATAGAGAGGTGAAGGGAAGGAAAAAATGTGGTAGAAAAAAGTGTAGAAGCAATAGGGATAACTGCACCATGGAGAGGATTGTGAAACAAAAGCCATTCAAAAATGTGGGGGAGATTCACAAAGAGTGGACTGCAGCTGGAGTCAGTGCTTCAAGAACCACCACACACAGACGTACAGTGGTGTGAAAAAGTGTTTGCCCCCTTCCTCATTTCCTGTTTTTTTTTTGCATGTTTGTCACACTTAAGTGTTTCGGAACATCAAACCAATTTAAACAATAGTCAAGGACAACACAAGTAAACACAAAATGCAATTTGTAAATGAAGGTGTTTATTATTAAAGGTGAAAAAGATCCAAACCATCATGGCCCTGTGTGAAAAAGTGATTGCCCCCCTTGTTAAAACATACTATAACTGTGGTTTTTCACACCTGAGTTCAATTTCTCTAGCCACACCCAGGCCTGATTATTGCCACACCTGTTCTCAATCAAGACATCACTTAAATAGGAGCTGCCTGACACAGTAAGGTCCACCAGAAGATCCTTAAAAGCTACACATCATGCCGAGATCCAAAGAAATTCAGGAACAATTGAGAAAGAAAGTAATTGAGATATATCAGTCTGGAAAGGGTTATAAAGCCATTTCCAAAGCTTTGGGAATCCAGCGAACCACAGTGAGAGCCATTATCCACAAATGGCGAAGACATGGAACAGTGGTGAACCTTCCCAGGAGTGGCCGGCCGCCCAAAATTACCCCAAGAGCGCAGCGACGACTCATCCAAGAGGTCACAAAAGACCCCACAACAACGTCCAAAGAACTGCAGGCCTCACTTGCCTCAGTTAAGGTCAGCGTTCATGCCTCCACCATCAGAAAAAGACTGGGCAAAAATGGCCTGCATGGCAGAGTTCCAAGGAGAAAACCACTGCTGAGCAAAAAGAACATTAAAGCTCGTCTCAATTTTTCCAACACACATCTTGATGATCCCCAAGACTTTTGGGAAAACATTCTGTGGACCGATGAGACAAAAGTGGAACTCTTTGGAAGGTGTGTGTCCCATTACATCTGGCGTAAAAGGAACACTGCATTTCAGAAAAAGAACATTATACCAACAGTAAAATATGGTGGTGGTAGTGTGATGGTCTGGGGCTGTTTTGCTGCGTCAGGACCTGGAAGACTTGCTGTGATAAATGGAACTATGAATTCTGCTGTCTACCAAGAGATCCTGAAGGAGAATGTCCGACCATCTGTTCGTGTACTCAAGCTGAAACAAACTTGGGTTCTGCAGCAGGACAATGATCCTAAACACACCAGCAAGTCCACCACTGAATGGCTGAAGAAAAACAAAATGAAGACTTTGGAGTGGCCTAGCCAAATTCCTGACCTGAATCCTATTGAGATGTTGTGGTATGACCTTAAAAAGGCTGTTCATGCTCTGAAAACCCTCTAATGTAACTGAATTAGGACAATTCTGCAAAGATGAGTGGGCCAAAATTCCTCCAGAACGCTGTAAAAGCCTCATTGCAAGTTATCACAAACACTTGGTTGCAGTTGTTGCTGCTAAGGGTGGCCCAACCAGTTATTAGGTTTAGGGGGCAATCACTTTTTCACACAGGGCCATGATGGTTTGGATTTTTTTTCACCTTTAATAATAAACACCTTCATTTACAAATTGCATTTTGTGTTTACTTGTGTTGTCCTTGACTATTGTTTAAATTGGTTTGATGTTCCGAAACACTTAAGTGTGACAAACATGCAAAAAAACAGGAAATGAGGAAGGGGGCAAACACTTTTTCACACCATGCAGACATGGGTTTCAGCTGTCGCAGTCCTCGTGTCGAGACACTCTTGAACAAGAGACAGCGTCAGAAGCATCTCGCCTGGGCTAAAGACGAAAAGGACTGGACTGCTGCTGAGTGCTCCAAAGTTATGTTCTCTGATCAAAGTCAATTTTGCATTTCCTTTGGAAATCAAGGTCCCAGAGTCTGGAGGAAGAGAGGAGAGGCACAGAATCCACGTTGCTTGATGTCCAGTGTAAAGTTTCCACAGTCAGTGATGGTTTGGGGTGCCATGTCATCTGCTGGTGTTGGTCCACTGTGTTTTCTGAGGTCCAAGGTCAATGCAGCCATCTACCAGGAAGTTTTAGAGCACTTCATGCTTCCTGCTGCTGACCAACTTTATGGAGATGCAGATTTCATTTTACAACAGGACTTGGCACCTGGACACAGTGCCAAAGCTCCCAGTACCTGCTTTAAGGACCATGGTATCCCTATTCTTAACTGGCCAACAAACTGGCCTGACCTTAACCCCATAGAAAATCTATGGACTATTGTGACGAGGGAGGTGGGATAGGCCAGACCCAACAATTCAGAAGAGCTGAAGGCCACTATCAGAGCAGCCTAGGCTCTCATAACACCTGAGCAGTGCCACAGACTGATTGACTCCATGCCACGCTGCATTGCTGCAGTAATCCAGGCAAAAGGAGCCCCAACCAAGTACTGAGTGCTGTACATGCTCATACTGTTCATGTTTATACTTTCAGTTGGCCAACATTTCTAAAAGATCCTTTTTTTGTATTGGTCTTAAGTAATATTCAAATTTTCTGAGATAATGAATTTGGGGTTTTCATTAGTTGTCAGTTATAATCATCAAAATTAAAAGAAATAAACATTTGCAATATATCAGTCTGTGTGTAATCAATGCATTTAATGTCTGGTTATGCCATGATTCTTCAAAGGACATAATATCATCAGAGTTTGGATTATACTGATCTCAAATCTTCTTCTGGCTCTTCAGAGGCCAGGAGTTGAATCTAACAGCTGACCTCACAGGGGGTTATACTGAGGCAGAGTCCGGTTCTTTTAAAGCTCAAATTTTAATTACTTTTCAAAAGCACCTTAATTAAAACAGTCTGATCAATATGCAATGCAAAAATTTTCATAGTTCATATTTAATAGAACTTGCTTTGCCAGTCAGAAAACTTTTTCCATATTTCTTCCTGATCTTTAAAATGAATAACTACTCAGTTGGGTTTTTCTGAATTGAGGCTGTTTAAGGTTCTGATTCACCGTCTGTGTATTATAAACACATAACACAACTGTCTAAGAAATCAATATAATTTCAAATGTGTGCTATTTTTACCACTGCCACCTGTCATCATAGAGCCCACTGCAACAAGGAAGTGACGCTGTTACAGACCACCATATTCAAAGCACAGGTATTATTGATTGCTGCACGTCAGTTTGAACACACTCAGCACTCACAGAAAGTGATCAGCATGTATTGCTGTCTGATGGAGTCTGGTGGCTTTGGAAAAAAGCAATTTTCCATCTTATATTCCAGCAATCAACAAACTGGAATACCGTGAGAGCCAATCCTGCAGTCCTGTATCACTTCCTGTTACAACACACAGTGGTGTTTTGCTCTGTGTGGCTTTGGCTCTGTGTAGTTTGATTGATTTCAAACTTTTACATAGTCCCTGTTGGTAAATGATTTCATAATTAATCTGCATATTGATTTATTCTGCCTTACAGAGACCTGGTTGCAGCAGGATGAATACGTTAGTTCAAATTAAACAATTAATCATTGATTAATTTGAAAGTCTGACTCTTGGCTTTGTACACCCCAACTGGAAAAATCAAAAAAACAGTTTTGGTTATTGGTATTTATCGTCCTCCTGGCCCTTACTCAGAGTTTGTCTGATTTCTCAGACTTTACCTGATTTAGTGCTCAGTTCTGATAAAATAATTATGGTGGGTGATTTTAACATCCATGTAGAGGTTGAAAATGAGAGCATCGACACTGCATTTATTTATTTTTTTGTTTTGACTTCTCTCAAAATGTAAACGATCACAGTCGTTGTTTTAATCACACTCCGGCGCTTATCCTGACATTTGGCACAGAAATGGAACATTTAACAGTTCTTCCTGAAAATCTTTTTTTGTCTGACCATTGCCTGATAACATTTCATTTTACAATAATGGATTACACAACACTAAACAATAAATTTCATTACAGTAGCTGTCTCTCTGAAAGTGCTATAGCTAGTTTTATTTGTTTCAGTGTCATTCGCCAACACAATGCAGAGCAACTACCTAAACTTTCCTCCCACAGCAGATGATTATTTGTTAAAAGTGTTACAATCCCCACTGCGTGTGCTGCTGGATAGTGTGGCTCCTCTGAAAAGTAAGGCAATAAATGAACATAACTAAAATAATTATAAAACAGTAACACGTGAAATCATGTGATCAAACTGAACCAAAGATGCACACGTTTCACCTGCTTATAAAGAAGCATGAGCAGAAATGTAGACAAGTTGCAAATATCTGCTTATTGGTACTGGATTTGCTCACAACTCAGTTGAATTCTGTTTCTCTGTTTGGATGGAAACCAACGGTAAAAATAAAGACTAAAAATAAGACAGAAAGTTAAAGGACAGCAGCAGCTCAACTACTTGAAATTCAGAAAGCAGATGATCCGTGTTTGATAGCACAGCAGAGGATCTCTCTCCATCTCTTTCAGTGTAAATATGTTCTGCCCTCTGGCTCTGCACCGCCCACCCACATAGACTGTATAAATAATATGACAATTGACTCGCACAGTACAGATTCACGCACACATCCGCACGCAAGAACACTTCTGTTTGTATCTCTGTGCTCCGGCCGCCTCCACACCGCACATTCATATTCACAAAGTCCGCTTCTGGACAGTAGAGAGAGTCAGAGGTTTTGTTGGGACTCTGCTACAACCTCCCCAGTTTTGTATGTTCACCTGCTGTTTCTGAGCAACTTTATAATATCCTCTGGAGCAAGCGAGGCCTGACAGGGCTGATCAATACCAAAGATCCGATTGCTCAGGCAGTGGAAATTCTATAGATTATAAAATTTTTATTTGTTTCACAAAACTTGTTTTCAAGACACTTCTACACCCTCTGGAAAGGAGAGAAACTTCTGTTCCAACTGTTGCAGCTATACACTACATGAAAAGATTAGCATAGCCTGAAAAATAATGTTAACGTGGAAGTGCCTTAAACCTGCATTCTTACTATTAGCCAGGAGGGGGAGCATTTCTATAGCTGCAATGAGAGAAAGAGGTAATGAGAAAATTACCCTACCACATTCCACATGAGTTTATGGTCTCAGACAGAAGAGTATTTTTTTTTAATCCAGGATATTTATTTTTAAAATTATTGTAGAATTAGAATAAAATGGATGATAACACAGAGTATGCTTTAAGACGAAGCTAGCCTGTGATAGGCTCCAAAACCCCAAGAAGGCCACAGCCAAATGCAAACTTCTAGGCTACAGTCTACAAATCTTTCAACTAACATTCAAACTCAGGAATTACAGTAGTGACTATTGAGGGTTTTTCCCTTCATGCACAAAAATAGATACAGCTAGCACTGCCAACACGTATCACGTTGGTAGTGCACACTTCCCCCTTTAATTATATTTAATGTTTATAGAACAGCTTCCAGACAGCATATCATCTAGCTCTGAATAAAAAATTTTCTGAAAAAAGGTTTTCCACTTTTAATCTTGCATGTCGCAAAGGTTGTTTTTGTCTTTTAAGTGGCACTCCTGAAGAAGTCGCTCACTTTCGTTTGATGTGTTGCACATTTCATACGTCAGGCACAGCGCAGTGAGTTAGTTTCATCTGAGGACCAAAAAAAACCCTCATCTAGCAGTCTTGCCACCATTACCAGTGGCCGTGGTTCTGTGCAGCATCTCATCATAATTACATGTTCTTTTTGAGGGCTGCAAAGGGACAAAATGTGAACGCACACAAAGCTGAAAACTCCAAATCTCTTAATGTCCTCAGTGGTTTGGTAGAAACTTAGCTGGAAAACAGCAGTGAAAACGTGTAAGATGAAGCTTGGGGACCTGGAGGCAGATGCTGCTCCATCATGTGATGGTGCTGAAGCTGAAACTCAGCAGAGGCAAAATGAGAGCCCGCGGGCAACTACCAGCTGTTCTTTGCCTGAACACCAACTCATAACATGCTTCATCTGAGGCTCCTGGGTCACTCTGTGTGCCCACACACTCTGTGCCTTCTTCCTTTTATTACATGGACAGTGACTGCGCATGTCTCAGAGAAAAACCAACTTTTCTATCAACTTCTTTTCTCTGGCATTTTTTCCCTGCTGGTTGAACAAAAGCTGGGTGTCCACTTTTTTGTGTTTTTAATTGTTACAGTGGAGAAACAAGTGATACAACAAATGTGTCAGGCACCTTTGCACCCCATGAGAATATCTGAGTTCCATCCCTGATGATCACATTCATTCTGCGGCTCTTTGTGGTAATTCTGTATCTCATTTTGGCTGTTTGGCTCTGTGATGTCGTTTTGTGTCTCTTCGCAGGTGTTTCATCCCTGTGTGGTTGTTTTCTATCTGTAGTTATTTTTAGGACCTCTTTGTGATCATGGTGTGTCTACTTGTGGCCATTTATGGTCTCTTTGCAACTGTTTCATCTCTCCTTTTGGCTGTTTTGTTTTTGTGGTCAATTTGCATCCCTATGGCATTGTTTTATGTCATTTTGTGGTCATGTAGTGTCTTTCACCAATAATAGACAAAACACCTCCTCCTTATGGTCAGTGTGTGACTCCCTTTGGTTATTTATTGTCTATTTCCAGCAGATTGTTTGCTTCACAGGACATTTTGAATCTTGGTGGTAAATTTTTGTGTTGCTGTGGTTGCTCTGCATTTTCCTTCCTTTGTGGGCTACTAAACTGAGCTGTGTTAAGAAGGAGGGGAAAAAAAGAACCCAAAGCCCTGAAAGGAAACCTACTATGCTGCTAGTGCGCTGCATGGTCTCATTTAACACTTCTTTACACATTCCCTCACGTCCACATAGTTTCAACAATCCCCCTCCAGGAATTTGCTGAGATTTGTGAGTCCTGCTGATGCAATGATTATTATTCCTTATTTATGAGATGATTATTAGTCTTCTCTAACTGATAAATTCAAGAACTGCACCAAAAAAGTAGCTGGAGGAATTGATGGTACTGAACAGGGCAATCACGGTAGTTGCGGTAACTATATGTGTGTCGACACGTGTAGTTACATTTCTAGAGACGTGCATGCCACGTTTCAGAGGGGTTTTGCGGTTTATGTTGTACCTATAGCAAAGAATTCCTGCTGAAGCATAAATCACCAGTAAGCCATAAGCTTAGATTCAAAGAGCAGGGCCATGCCATCCTCAGCATGCCCGATCTCATCTGATCTTGGAAGCTAAGTAGGGTCAAGTCTGTTTAATACCTGGGAATGCAAGGTCCTGTATGCTTGTCCTGTTATCTCGGCTCTCTTCTCCCTCCCCTCACCCCCAACTGGCCACAGATGGCTGCCCCTCCCTGATTCTCGTTCTGCTAGAGGTTTCTTCCTGTTAAAAGGGAGTTTTTCCTTCCCACTGTCACCAAGTGCTTGCTAATAGGGGGTCATGTAACTGTTGGGGTTATTTTCTAATATTGTAGGGTCTTTACCTTACAATATTACAATATTGAGGCAACTTGTGAACTGGCACTATATAAATAAACAGAATCAGGGCTTGCTTTAGTTTTTGGTTTCCTTTTAAATCCAGGATTAAAGATCCTATCAGTTAGGTTCAAGGCTCACCTGTTACATCAGTGAGCTGTGAAGTTTCCATGAACTTGAGGAATGTATTGGATCTAAATATAGAACTTTAGAAGGTCGTCCTCTAATGCAGCCTTAAGGCCAAAAGGTGAATTGGGTTATAAAGTCAGGGCTTCTTACACATTCAGCACCTTCTCAGGCTTTTTATTGACTTTACACTGTCAAACTGGATAAGTGGAAGACGGATGGATCCTTACCTCCACAAAAAGCATTTTTTATAGACTTCATTATATATTTTCCTTTATGAATATATTTTTAAATTGTTTATACAGCAGGATATAACCCCAACTGATCAGTTGGTTGTTGTGTTTGTGACATTCCAAACACATGTTGTTAACAGGGAAGTGCCCTCTGATAGGAAAACTGCACAAAGTCGATATTCATGACATGTTTACAGGCTGTTTTTCCTATCTCTTCTTTACTTCTACATTTGAATTTTATTGCTATAGATCAGCCAATAGCTAATATCAGCCAATAATATCAGCGCACCATGAAATTGGTTGGGCTCTAGAACAGCCACTGCACAGCTGTTATGAGGGGCTTATCCATAGAGGCCAAAACAGTTTTTGTACAAAGCTGCTATTGATCTTAAGAGCGGCAAGCTCGAATTTTACCAGTGCTATGGAGCCAGCCTTCAGTGGCCAGTAGAGGAAATGCAGTTTTTGGCACGTGCACTCTTATTTTTCCAGTCATGTCATTAGATCATGATTCTAACCCAAAATAATGTCATATGATATTTTGTTCAGAAGCCTCAATCTCACCTGGAAACGGGGCAGTTGAAACACCAAATCTGATCCATTGTTTGCTAGAAGACTAATGAAAGCAAAAGACAATACATTAACCTACGGACCAGGCTTTATCTTTCCCTGATGCATCATTATTTGTGTGTGTGTCCTCATTGCACTTTGATGCCATGAGACCATGGTGAGTCACATGCTGCTATTTCTGTCCAGGACACGTTAATGCTGCAGTGACAGAAGCTCCCTCCTGTTTCCAGCCTTCAATCACTGACTGGTTTAAGGTCTGCTCCGGACAATGATGTCAAAAATCCATATTTTACCAGAAGACGGCTTCCTGTGATTATTCAGTCAATATTCTTCCTGAACAATTAACACTTAAGTTCCTGTCTGATGGTTTATAAATCAGTTACATTTTTTTTTGTTGCTGTTTATTTGAATCAAGCTTTCCTGCTGTATGCAATATTGTATCCTTTTAAGTCTTGAGTGATAATGATTTGCATTATTATGCTCTTTATTTTATACATGCATGTTAAGTTTCTTATTCTTTCACACATACTTAGTAGTTTTAATCTCTAAAGGACTACTATCATTATCTGTGACAATTCTTTACCAATTATTAGTGTGATAATGTAAATAGCCACGTCTGTACAGTGTAAGAATATAATTTATAAATTTCTAAACAGTTTTGAGCGGCCCAAACTTCTGCCTTCAAAATGAAGGCTTGTTTTCTTTGGATAACGGTGGAAAAACAAATATTCCGCTTCTAATGATCAGTGATATCCAAAAAAACAGACTTTTAACAATTTTGTTCCAAAATACAGAAAAAATACAGAGTTGTCCAGGACCTGAGCATCCAGAAAATGCTGTTTACATGCCAAACAGAGCAAGTTGGTTCTGCAGATCGCTGTATTCTAACTAATGCTTCTGTTTGTGCAGCTGTGATCTTTCCAAAGACAAAGTCGCAGTACTGAAATGTTTGTGTGACATTCCTGTAACCATTAACCTTGAATTAATATGACTGGCTGCTCACTTGACTTACACTATGTGTCACTAAACCTTTAGCTGCCTAAACTTAAGCTATTATGCTTATTCTAGTTTAGCCTTTGACTTTACTAGGGCAGCTTTGCAAAGTTCACGGTTCAATATAATAATAATCAGTATTTATCTTATACTGGGCCTTGGAGCGACACCTCAGTTCATCTTTTGCCTGAAATAACCTGTTTTAGCTCCTCTGCCTTTCACAGACTTAAAGTTAGGTCCAAATCTACATATTTCACCTACCAAAATAGAAATTTTACAACAGCCGCGTAATGCAAAAATGTATTTAAGAGACTTGATTTGAAAGGCAACAGCTGGTGTATGTTAACCTCTCACCATCAACCACCTAGGGGCAGGGTTAGGTTAGATCTTGGCCACATGCTAAACAAACATAGTTCCAGGAACTTGTAGATGTTCCCTTTCAAATTAAATCCTTGACATGCATTTTGGCCTAACAGTGGTTGGAACTGTGGTGGAATAATCAGTTATATCTTTTACACAAGAAGAAGCATTAAAACATTAAAAAATGTGAAATATTCAGGTAGGCAAAAGTCTTTCATCCTACTTAAGTAAACTGTTACTAGCACAAATACCTTAAGTCAGTGTTTCTCAAACTGTGCGCTTGAACATCGGATCAATTCTCACGGCGGAACAAAGAACTTAGCATACATTAGCGGGCAGCGGCTAGCGAAATTCTGCACCATCTTCTGTGTACATAGAGCCGTCGTGTCGCTTCGCCACGAAGGTGGGACCCCTCCTCCATAAATAATGAAAATAAGGAGTAGCAGAATAGGGTCACTTTAACCAAAAATTAACCATAGAAGACAAAGCTCTGAAAGCAGTCATATGCGTGGTGAAGAAGTTAGGTTTTTCTCTACGAGGCCCCAGTTACTAAAGGACACTCCAGGCATTATTACAGTGTTTTGAAGCCACATCATCAGTTACCTCATCAGAGCAGACTACCATCTTCCTTTGTACTTATTTTTATTAATATTAGCACCAATTATGTAACAGCAGTCCAATCCAGAAGAAGCCATGAAATTTAATTTCACCCCACTCCCCTTTGGCTGCTGATCTACAGGAATCCTGTCCATTCCCAATGAATCACAGAGTGCTGAGAGGCATTCGTTTCAGGAGGCGTCAGTATGTGATTTTGAGATTGCAGCAATTCCTCAGTTCAAATGAGAAAAGAAGAGAGAGAAAGAGAGGGGAAGGGGACTATTTAGAGAGGAGAGGCAGAGGTAAATGATTAAGTATAGTTGTGAGTTCATTTTCCCAGCAGAGCCCGGGCTCCATTTCTTTCTATCCACCAACAGAGATTTATCTCTCTGACAGCAAAGGGAGGATATGTGTGTGTGTGTGTGTGTGTGTGTGTGTGTGTGTGTGTGTGTGCAGTGACAGTAGGTTCTGTGAAGAGAACGAGTGGCACACATCCATTAATAAGAACTTTTCAATGTAAGAATCAAATGTTGTCACTCTCAATCTTCGTTTGTCACTTTTACCCTCCTTCAGTCTTCTCCCCTCATTTCTCCAGCAGTCACAACAAATGTAGTAGATGGCTTCGCGGGAAGGCCTCATCATTTACTCTCAATGAAGAAGAGGACAGCAAAGCACAATGGAAGGGCGGGGGGGTGGTGGTCAGAAAGGAATTCATAAAGTGAACAAACCCAACCCACACCGCTGAGACTGAGAGATTTCACATTATTCAGCACTTATTATTCCAGCTTTTATCTTTCAGTGAATCAATTTGGAGCTGAAATGCTTAGTTGATCAACAGAAACATAATCTGATAGTTAATAATTGCATATTTTGGAGATATTTTTTTTCTGTTACAAGCATTTGCAAACATACTATATAAGGGGTGAATGTTAACAAAACCCTAGGTCTTGATGGGTCACCAATGACCTTGTGGATGTTAGAGATGAATAATAAAATAATTTTTTTTAAAAAGCATTATCATCATGTACATTGCAGCAGTGCCTCCTTTCAGCCTTGGTCTCACATATTTTGGTTTAATTTCTATCTCCTTATGGCTAAATCACACTAGATTAAAAGAAATTTAAATAAAAGAAGGGCAACAGCGTTCAGGCAACTATAAAAAAAATTGGTAGTAACTGCTTTGAATTTTTCACATTGAGCAACTGATTATAAGTATTTATGGCAACAAACTGTTTGCCCAGAGGTTGCGTGCGACACCCTCAACCTTTGGCCACCACCTCTGATTACACTGGTCACTTGGTGGGAGGCAAACAATCTCCAAACAAACACGGTCTGATTTGAACTAACTGCAGTCCCTCTCAGACAGATTGGTGAAGGTTTACAAATAAACTGCTGTATACATGTTAAAGGCAGACAGATTACCAACATTTAATCAATCTGTGTCTATGCTGATGAGCGCAACTGAGTCAATTTATGACTCGACTCAAAATCTGCATCCTGCACCAGCTATTTTATGGAGAGATTTCTGAATTTCTGTTACAAATGTTTCAGGTTCTGGCAATATTGCTTTTCCCAGCAAAAACATCCAATCATGGAATACCAAAAACATCTGTAGTGATTACAAATCAGTGCAGGTTATGTTTAAGCTCCCTTGGCGTGGTAAAAGCTGTGTGACTGAAGGAACGGCATCTGTCCACACATTAGGATTTCTCATTAGTTATGAACATGTTTAGGTATTTTTATAGTGTGAGCATAAAACACTATGGTTTTATCAAAAACTCAGGGTCCCATAATCCAGGGAATTTCAATCACAATCTGTTAACGCTCCCATTGTTTGCACTGGGATAATGCAAACAGTGGGAGTGTTCCGCTACCAGAAAAACAGATTTATATACCTTATAATACACAGAGTAATATTGGGCAATAAAAAACTATTCCAATTCATTCATAAATTCAGACATAATTTCACTTCTAACTCTTTATGTATGTGGTTCAGTATTAATAAATGTGTGGTGAGCCCCTAATTTGAAGCTTTAGTTGACCTTTGTACCCTGATCAAGACCCCGGGGCAGAAAAATGGAATCTATCCTGGGAACCCAACCTAATTAAACAGAAATGGCCCTACCATGGCCCAGATGACCCCATCAGCACACCACATGACCTCTAATGCCTATTATCTGTCCAATCAAAGCAAAGGTTCAGTGGAGGGGTCAGAGGTGAGGGGATTAGGTGTTGCATTGTGTGCGAGTGCCCTGCGGTTACATTAGGTCACCTCTGTCTGGTGGTATGGTGTGGTGAGGGTGGACAGCTTTTAGAGTGTGTGTGTGTGTGTGTGTGTGTGTGTGTGTGTGTGTGTGTGTGTGTGTGTGTGTGTGTGTGTGTGTGTGTGTGTGTGTATGCATGCATGTAAGTCTTACAGGTCATCTGTGGTCATCATCAGTCAGAAGTGCCATATTTCCGCACACAGAAGGTGGAGTTACACCCTGATCTGACCACAGGACTATCTCACACACAGAGCTGATAATTTACTTAAAGCTCTGCTGAGGTAAATTGTCACTGTAACAGTGAGTATAATGAATGATCTGTTTGTAGTGAAATATATTAGTCAATCCTGTTGCTGCAATGAGGAACAAACATTAAAAAAAATTAAAATAAAATCCTTTAAACCTTATTTTGGGGCAGTGTCGCCAACAATTCCTCTCACTTTACTCTTGTAATGGCTGCTGTAACACTTGTTGGAAAGGTTTTTCAGTATTTCCAGTAACATAACGAGTCACTTAACGTAAAAGAATCTGAATTGGAAACGGTTGGATAGGTGCATCCCTAACCCTGTATGTTTTATTCTTATTCTTAAACCAGGGGCAGTGACCACCCTTAATCGCCCTTAACTTTTCTAGACATTACCCGACAGAGATGCATCTGAAATGGCAATGATCTGATACAGTCTGACTGGACATTAACCTGTGTGATACCTGAATGATCTAGAACTGTGTTCTGACACCTTCAGTGAATGACTAATTAATCTGATAGGCAGGTAATACATAATAATCTAAAAAGATAAGTAATTTTTCATTTGCTGCAGCTTGGCATCCAGGCAATTTCCTGTGACATGCTTACACCTTCAACACATCCTTTTTTTTCCCACTTTGTTCCTGTGATGCATTCATGGTGCAGATGTCAATGTTGCGTTTGCAATACTGCAACATTTACCAGAAGAGCAGCCAGCATAAACGGACTAACTTTTAAAAGTGGCAGGAAATTTCAAATTCATCTTTTCAAGCAGCTCACAGATATCAGCAAACATAAACTTTTCTTGTGTGTGCAGTTTGTAAAACATTGCATCTTGGTAGCTAAATGTACAATGGTAACGTGTGACTCCCTCAGAGACGGAAAAAGATGTCAGATACAGGACAGGAGAAGAAAATTCCTAACAAATCTTTGAGCTCTTTTAAATTAGATATCAGATTGATACATGATGTCTCTCTAATTTTTTTTTATTATGTGAAATGTTTTGCAAAACAAATTTAAGTATAATAATTTTGTGTTATTCAAAGGTTGCATGTAAAACTAGCCAGTTTAGTCGAAGCTAAAGTGGTTAGTTTGCAGGACTGTGGTAATGCACGTGGTACTGGTGCAGAGCAGGCTGTGATGTGTGTGGTCAATATTGGGTTACATTAAGGGCAGCAGACATGTGTATGTTTAATGATGACGCTGATCTTAATTAGTTCTCTGTGATTCTTACTGTTCCCCCAACTGGCAAATCCCACTTTAACTCCTGATCATACCCGACTGCACTGATATGAGAACAGATACTACACAGACATAGTGGTACATGCAATCGGTAAATTCGTAGCTTAGAGCAAGAGGATTATAGGACTATTTTAATAGCTACAAAAAGCAGAAGCAAGTTGTGTTCATTAGTGTTGTAATCTGTAAAGTTTCTTGCATATGAGCCACTTTTGATCTCTGACTTTAGCCTCTGAGGCAGTGGATCCTTCCAGGCATCATTAGTGCCTTCTTAAACAGGGACCAAGATTGGAGAGAACGGTTAAAGGACAACCTCAAGGAACTTCTTAGGTCATTCCCTAAGCAGCAAGCTTCAAAGTGAATACAACAAGGCACTTTTTAAACCTTGTCAACAACTACACGTAAATGAAGGAAAATATGAGTTTATGGGCTGAAGCGTGTACTGAAGGAGGAAGTGAGACAGATTTAATGGTGTGGTGATAAGGACTGCAGGAAGTGTTCAGATCGTGGCATTTATGCATAAAAAGAAAAAGCTGCTGCTCATAATACAGAAAAATTATCCCCATTTTTTGTGATTTTTAATATTAATGATACATTACTATGGAGGATGTCGCTTATATACTACAGGAGAGGAGCTGTGGCTTGTACAGGTACCACATGTCATTTGGTTTATCAAGTGGAAAATTATTGTTGGAGTCATTCATTTAAATTGGAATGGAAACACCTCCAGATGCCGCCTACGCCAGGGAATGAAATATCCTGAACACACACGCAGGTAGAGACAGCACCCCCTAGCTAATTCATCCAAATGCTTTATGTGTTGTGACGGAGCTGACGGCGCGCTGGCACATCCTCTCGTTTTGCACAGACTTCAGAGACAGTTTATTCCCAAACTCTAAATAACCTGCAGGGTGAGAGAGAGGGAGGAGGATCACAGTGTTGCCTCTAAGTAATCAAGATTTTAAAAAAAAAGTGCTCCTTGTTTCCTCTCACTGCAACCAGCCTGAGAAATTAAACCTTTACATGGAACACGAAACACAGAGCGCTCCATGTTGACACGGTGGTAATTATGTTTCTAAAAAAGAAAAAAAAAAAGGAGGACTAATCGAAAGCAAAGCCATTTCGCAAATAAATAGCAGTGTGGGGGATGGGATGTGGAAAAGTGGCAGCGAGAAGCTAACATTTAACAGAGCTGAAGCTGGCAAATCAATCCTGGACGTCCCCCTTCGATTTCATTGAAATTCAGTTTGATCGATATAGCAGCAATTCTCAACAATATAATGTAAAGGCCCAACAATATTACAGAGAATGATGATTAGTTGAGCTCTTATGAGTGAACACTTGGCAGTGGTTGGAAGAAAGAACATCCCTTTAACAGGAAAGAGCCTCCAGTAAAAGCTCAGGATCAGGGAAGAGCGGCCATCCGCACCGACTGAGAGACAGAAAAGAGGAGGACAGACAGCCAACAGGAGAGAACACGAACTACGGGAGATACCGGCATTTAAAACTCGATACTGATACCCAGGAAAATATTCAAAACTAGGTACCATTTTCATTACCAAACAAAGTGTTGTTCAGAGTGAATGACAGCTATTGTTCATATGTTCAGCTGCTTGGTGTATCAATACTGCTGCAAATAAGCATCTAATCCGATAGCAAGTTTTAATATTGAGTATTCGAGTATGAATTTTTTGACACCCCTACAGTAGACAAAGTTTTCTCCAAATGTAGTTTTAGAAACTCTAGGACCCGAAAGTCTGCCCTCTGAGAGCAAAGTGCTATGAGGTCTTTAAGAAATGATGAAAACTGCTCTCTACTGGGTAAAGGTACATTTGCCAAACCAACCTCGCCAAGCAGACTGGAAAATAATGTTAAACATTTGTAGTAAAACATGAATGGCACCACTGTGGTACTAATCCTGTATTTCTCAAAGTGAGAGTGTGTGTGTGTGTGTGTGGGGGTCTCAAGTTGAGCTTTTTTTTCATTATAATACACAATAGCCAGCAGGCTATCACAGCTGGTGCCATTTCATTAACAGGCAAGAAAGAGCAGAGATATTTACCACCTGAGAGGTAATCTGGTGTCGGGCAGCAGGTGGGTGTGCTGTGCTACGGTGTAGCATTGTTCAGTCAGGGGCACTGAAGACTACTCGAGTAACTGATTAGCAGTATTAATATTTTCTTCAAGCAAATATTCTTAGGCTTAAGCATTAGGTAAATGTGTACATTTTCAAACTGTTATCTTAGCTAATGTATCTTATTAGCTTACTGTTACCATTAACCATTTGGTGGTAAATAAAAGTTACCCGATGATCTCGCTTTCATCACCTCTCTGATGCGGAAGGAGCCAGAAGTAGTCGTGTGAGGTTGAGAGATACGTCCTGGGCATCTCCTGGGTGACGTGAACCAAGCATGTCTTCGTTTTTAGTTAATTAAAAACTCATTTGTGGTAAACTGTTTATTTAATAGGTTCACGTTATATTTTCTTGATAGGACACAGACTGACATGTTAGGATGGTTGCAGAGGAGCCTAATATCGTTACTATGAGTTAAACATAAACAGCCTGTGCACTGACGCGTCATACACCTACAATGGTTCTAGTCCAATCATTACAAGAGGAACACCCGATCTTTGTTTCATATTCCTCTTTAATGTCAAACCCAAATGTTTTCAGTCTACAGCAAAAGTAAAGGGACTGGCCTCGCTGTTCCAGTACTTTTGCAGGGAAGTGTAGCTGATCTCACAACGACAGCATCGGCCGTCTCTGGGCAACATGAGGAGGATGATACTTTGGAGGTTGTTAATATGAACTAAAAGTCCCTCGCTGAATTCTTTGAGCAGAACTGGACGCTGGTTTTTTTTAGGTAATTAACTACATTTGGAGTATTCCCTCTCGTGGTCTGAAAAGCAGGATATCATCATTTGCATTTTGTCTTTTGTGAATCAGCTCTCGGTCATCCGCCTTGAATGCAAAGTACTTCCTTAACGTCCCCGCTTTTCTTATCAACGAGCCAGGGCAGAAGTATTGCAGGAGCTGCACGAGTTGGCATCTTCCACGGGTAGTTTTTGCTGTGCCATTTGTAGTTTTCTTTAGTGCTCGTGGGTGTTCGTCTTGTAAAGATAGACTAGAACCCTCGTAGGTGTGTGATGCTTCCATCAGTTCATCCAGGGAGGAATAGCAGCTTCAGTACACAGGCTGCCTGTGATACCTGTGGTACTAATGCCTTTATAAGACTGATAGTCTTGTTGTCAAACTTTTTCTGGGACATTTAAATACTTCAAAGTTAATGAGTGGAGTATTTTGTTGTAGAATTAAAATGTGAGAAAGTCTAAAGCTTAAGCTAACCACAGACTTAACGTCAAACATCTAACCAACCAAAAACTGCTGGAAGCTAAAATAGTAATTTATTGTAATTTAGATCAAAATTGGATAAATCGCCCAGCCCCGATGCTCCCTGATTTAAAAGCTGTCATTTTGAATTACACTTATAAGCCAGCCACCTGTAAAAATGCAAACACAGATCCACACTAAGGCTGGCGCATTAAGATGATGATGTTTCCGGTCCTAATCCTGCATACATAAATTACTAAAAAATATGCGGACATCAATTTAAAAGCAAAAGCCAAGATAAACAAAACAAAACACTGCACTGCTTCTACTTAGCAAGCTTCGACCTCCGTTCCTCTGAGAATATCCTACAGAAAATCATGCAGCACTGCAGTATTGATTTGTACGTGAAGCTTCTTCAGAGAGCGGCTCCTCAGAATGCCTCTGAGCTAAATTTGCACCCAAAATGCTTCAAGCGCATATAAATAATTTCCACTGTAGCTCTATTAACTTCTGAAGCAGAAGAGGAAGGAAAAGCAAAATAACACCATGTGACAGCCACAGGGGATAACTACCTTAGATGCTAATTTACATGACATAATTATGCAATGACCTTTGTGATGTGGGACAACATGTTCTAGAGGTGTTTACTGGATAAAGCAGGACAGCTGCTGCAGCAGCACATTTTAGATTTCTTGTCATGTCACACAAACAAAGCACAAGAAAAAAGAAAAAGAATAATCATCACAAAACCAGTCACGTAAACGTGCATGCACAGGAATCAACAAAGAGCCAAAACAATACACCCAAGAGTTCCAAGCAACCGGCCTCTGGATTACATCCAAGTATTTGTGAATCTGGTCTCTCTGAACATTTCTCTGCATCTCATCAGATAAAACCAGAATCCTAATATGTCCCCATACAGCTGATTTTACACCAACTGTGTAGTTGTAACAACAGAGCCACCGTGCAGGTCCACACACACTCACTGAGTGGATGATTAAGAGCCAAAAGGAAAGAAAAACGAAGAACATAAAGATAGTGTGTTCCTCACCTACTTGGCTAACGTAAATCCCTGTGTGGGTAAACTGGTGAGAAGTGATGGAGAGGCTCCTCAGTCACCAGTCAACAGAAACCTTACGGGGAGGATCCAGTCTGTAGGAAATAAAAATTGGTGTGAGATGACAGCAGCTGTATGACAGCACTGGAAAGAATACTAATCTACAAAAAACTTTATATCAAATAAAAAAGAAAAAATCAATTCAAAAAGACGAAACGAACAGAAACAGATTTCCATCGAGCCGCTGAGCCAAAAAAAAAATAAAAAAATCAGCTGAATATCAAATAACAAAAGCCACAGCGGATCGACTGAGCTGTCAATCAAACGGCAGACAGCTTCTCATTACTGTCATTACTCAAGTTGGAATCCATTAGATGATTTTTTTTTTTTTTTTTAATGAATGCTCCGCTCTGTTTTTGTTGTCATTGCCAACACTCTGCACCACGTCTCCTCCGTCAATCAAACACATTTTCCGTTTCTATAACCCGAGGCAACTCTCATGATCACTGCTCACGCCAAATACCGCATCACTTCCTCTGTACGCACGGGCTCAGCAGTGCAGCCGAGTTTCTAACGTGACAGCTTCTCCTTTCTCCTTGATCCAAAAAACATATGTGAAGTCAGCCGAGGCTCAGCAAGGGTTCCTGTGACTTTTTAAAAATAACTCTAACACCTTTTTTAAGATGTCAATAAACAAACCATTGTTGCTACTTACATAAACAACACTTTTCTTTACCACATATGACATAAAAGTGAATCTCTCTGGATTTTAGACTGTTGATGAGAAAAAACCAATTTTTAAGACTTCACTTTTTCTCAACATGTTATAACCATAACCATGTTGTGGTTAATATTGGACTTTGTGGATATGTGTGGAATAATGGCAGCATGTTTCTAATGCCTGCTTTGCCTTGTTTAGCACTGCAATGCTTCTTGATAGTTTGGACTGAGTCTCTCATCTATTATTACCCCAAGAAATCTGTTTTCTTTGGCTCTTCCAGTATTGACTCTTTGATTTAAATCTTTGCATGTGAATTTAATCAACTATTTCCAAATAACATTATTGGTTTCATTCAGATTTAATGATAATTTGTTTTTAATCAATCCAAGTCTTCAATTTAATTATTTCAGTAGTCATCTCGTCCAATAAATGTTGTGAATCCAGAGCAGAAAATATTTATATTTTCAGCAAACAGTACCATTTTTAACACTTTGGTCATGTTACATATGTCATTCATGTATTAGGGGTACAAGGGGTATTAAACAATTTAGGCCCTAACACTGACCCCTGGGGTACACCACAAGCAATGTTCATACATAGGTTTCTGATTTGGTTTAACTACAAATCACCACGCATTAGCAGAATGCTAGCTTTTTATGGGCAAAATAGGGCTCCCTGAAAGGAAACGTAAAGAACATTAGTGTTATTTCAGCTCAGACACATTACTGTTGCTAAAAAAAACTAAAATAAAAGGTGGGCTTTTTTGCCTACAAGTAAGAATAAATAATTATTTTAACCAGCGATCTCTATTCACTCCTGTTCATTAAGGACTATTTCAAGATCACCCTCCAGCTGAATTGAAACTATAGATACTGTAACAGACTGATGTACTGTACCTTCGAGATCTGAAAAACTAAGTATAGAACTACAGTAGACCTACATTCTTTTAAATGGTCACCAGAGGGCGATAGCTGTGGCTCCAAATCTGCCCGGACCTCTAAACACTTTCCTGCTGAGTTTACAGGTTCAGCCACTCATTTCAGTTCATACTGAATAAAACGCAAATGTCCATTTTAAATTTTCAGAAAGGAGGATTAGACAATATATGTACATTGACTTGTGATTGGCAAGCCATTAGCTGAAGAGCTTGCTGGCAAAGGTAAAAATGTTCATCGAGGCTCCCAAACCAATGGGTGATTTGACGTTAGACAGTATAAAAGATCCAGTAGCTATGATTGCAACCAATTCCTGTGTAGTGGGACTGATAGGAAGTGGAATGGCTCCCCTAGATCAGCACTGGTGCTACTGTGAAGTTGCTAATGGAAGAGTAGAAGATGACTTCTTATTCTTTCAGGTTAGCACTCATACTGCCTTGGCCCACAAAACTTTAGTCTAAAATCAATTTATGCACTTATTAACACTGGAAAAACAACGAGAAAGCAACATTTAAACTGTGATGACTAAAAAAGGAATTTGTCTTATTGGCTATTCAATACCTAAAGAAAATTCATGGGAAATGCAAATATGGTTTACAATCTTTGTTTCCCTTGATTTTTATTTCAGACTTTTTTATGGCCCGAGTGGAACTGTATTCACTCGGGCTGACGCTTTGGAGCAATGGTGTCTTTCAATCAAACAGATTTACTGATACAACCATCACTGGTCATTGCTGTGAGGGGACATTATTCCAAGTCTGCAGGCAGGGCTCATTACAGTTGACTGTTTGGAAGGGAACACTGTGGAGTGAGGCTCTGGGGGGACACGGAGGGACAGAGAGGCAGATGGGAGGCGTGAACACAGAAAGGGGGGAAAATATTAACACACACACACACACAAAAAAATCAGAGAATCTTGTCTTTATGTCATCCTCCCTGGCACTGCCTGCGCTCCACCCAGCTGGCAGCTCCTCTCCTCTGCTGTACAGAACAGAGGGAGGCAACACGACGCCTGTCAAAAATCCGAGAAATTCTGCCCCGGAGCTCGATCTGAGCCACAGCCTGTGACAAACAGTCAACTCACATGCCGACAGTCTAATCTGCATCTGTATCAGCGAGGGGCTGAGATCATCCTGAGCCACAGGAGGTCCTGCGCTGTTTTTACTGCAGCTGATAGCTGGAGTGATGCTGTTGTTCGTGTGCTAACAGCCTGTCTGATGGCTCCAGGAGCACAGCCAGATTGGCTCTTAGTGTGAAACAACAGCAGCCATTAAAGTTCCTCCATATGGCCTGGGGTGAAGAGGAGCAGGAGCAGGGGGTCATCTACCCCAGACTGAGTCCACCCCACTGTGAGGATGAGCTTTTCTTTTTGTTTTAGTTGGTAGTAAACAGAATCAGGGGATAAGGCTTAGTTTGCATGGCCTTGGCTAATCTGATTATTCCATTCTTCTTACAGCAGCGAGGAGATTTCTGTAAAGAGCAAATCTGGTGTTCTTCCTTATAGCAGAGGCTTACCAGAGTTTAACACACACAAACACTTTGTGGTGCACGCGAAGCGCAGACCTCGCTCTGGGAATGCCATTGTGCCAAAACAGACATGGTAGGAGGATCACTGCTCTTATCTGCATGACCTCAAACTACATGTGAATCTTGAATCCCCAGACACAAACACAGACACAACACAGACACAAACACAGATATTAGGGGCAGATAAATTTCCACTGCAGACAAATTCTTTTTTTGCCTCAGGGATCCCCACCTTCTGTGTGGGTCCCCATGGCATAAAAATAGCTGTTGGGTGATAGCTGACCCCTGGAAGCGCACGTGAACACGCACAATGCCAGAAATACACAGGCAATAGCTTATATATTAATATGTATAGTTTCCCAGCTTTCTAGTAAACACAATTTAATTATTGGTTTGACAAAAACACTGAAATGCTTATTTGGGCTTTAGGAATAAAAAAACAAAAACAATGGCACTTTCTTAAAACATATCCATTAAAATAACACATCTTACCCATCAGTTATTAAAAAGAAAACCTGATGTGTGGTGTAGCAGCCATAGATACAGCTATGAAAGAATAACTTTACAATATATAAGTTCAGTAAAAACTAAAGTAAGTCAGGTATTTAAATAAAGCTAGACTGAATTCCTACAGAGTTCCAACACACTGTTCTGCTTCAGTGGGGCAGATTTGGAACATACTTTTAATTAATTAAAATTAATTAAATTAAACCTTGGCCTTTTGGGCCCTGGTGGTGTGGGGCTTTGCCTGGCTTCTGATCAGGTCTTAAGCACAAAATCTGCCCATTTTTCTTGTTGTTTATGAATAAACTGCAATAATTAGGAGCAGCCCACATGGATTGTTTTATGTGCATGGCAACATCATCCTGAACTTAAACAAGGCTTGTGTGCCTCAGGCTTGGCATGCTCGGGTTCACAAGACTGGACATGACAGGCGAGGGGTGGACCTGAATTACACCCCGAGGGACACTGCATGGTTATCAGAGGTAACACTTTGTCATTCACAAAATAACCTCGCCCTAAAGCCCTCTCTGTTCCCTTGTCCATTAGACTATAATGGGAGCATCGTTTACCAAATGAACAGAATTTTACTTAACTATTGAAGAGAACTTGAAATTTGTGGCTCAGGCTATAAAGTCATTAAAAAAAGTTTACAAAGGCCACAAATCAAGCAACAAATAGGGTCATTTTCCAATTTATGGAATCCATTAGATTCACTTTGCATATCCAGAGGTTACATCCATCCCTTTTATGGTTACTTTTTTGTCTGTTTTGCTCTGTTTTTTAAGCAACAAATTAACAGACCAGTAATGCAGTGGTTAACGGTGCTGCCTCACAGCATTACTGGTCTGAATCCACCATCTGGCCGGGGCCTTTCTGTGTGCGATCTGTCTTGGGTTTATCCTGCCTCTTGCCCTATGGCAGCTAGGACAGGCTCCAGCTAACTTTGATCCTCCTCTAGGATGTTACATGTTTGATCAACAGCTTTCTTTCTATTTTTAGGGGGATCTGGTGATATATAATAAGGTTTGGTACACATTAAGATCAAGCTCATACCCGTTTGCTCTCAAAGAATGCAGCGCTAGTGATTTTTTTTCCACTTGTACTGTAATTTAATAGCATTAACAGCAGCTAGAAAGTTTTAAGAAATATTGTTTATAGTTGTTTTATATCATCCAACTCAACAAGAGTCAGTGACATCCGCAGGGATAGATTTGACTCTCACACTTAAGTAAATTTACACTTTTCTGTTACTTTAGTTTTTTAGCTTTGAGCTAATGGAAAGTTAACAGTAGCTCCAATAATCACTCGTTACAACCAAAGTATCTCTGAACGTACAACACATCGGACCTTGAAGCTGATGGGCCACAGCCACAGAGGACCACACAGGATGCCACCCCCGTCAGCTAAGAACAGGAAACTGGAACTACATTTTACAGGGCTCACCAAAACTGGACAACAAAAGGTTGGAAAAATGTTACTTTGTCTGATGAGTCTCAATTTCTTTTTTGGATGGTAGGCTCAGAAATTGACATAAACAACATGAAAGCATGGATCCATTCTACGCTGTATCAACAGCTCAGACTGGTGGTGGTGGTGTAATGGGGTGTGTGTGTGTGTGTGGGGGGGGGTTCTTAGCATGATTTGGGCCCCATAGTACAGACTTAGAGTTGCTTATCTTCTGCCTCCAGCAGGATAACGCGTAATGTCACAAAGATCATCTCAAACTGGTTTCTTTGACATGACAAAGAGTTCACTGTACTCAAATGGCCTCCACAGTCACCAGATCCCTACACCTTTGTGATGTCGCAGCATGGAAATTTGCATATGTATGTGCAGCCAATAAGTTTGCAGCAATCTGCACAATCATCTCAATATGGACCAAAATCTTTAGTTAAGTTTTCACCTAAAAAAATATAAAAGTCTTATATTATCTAATCCAGTCTATTATCCTATGACACAAAGCTTTCTCTGAAGGGACCATTAGAAGACAGAAAGAACATATCTATGTTTCTATATTTATTAACAGCATTTTATTTAATAACCAGAAGGGGGCAACTCCTCAGGTTGGAAAAAGAAATCCAGCCGTATAGAACGACCTTCAGCGCTCTTCTTCTGTGACCTACTCGAACACTTTCCTGATTACTTCAATCACTAGTTTCAAGTCATACTGAATAAAACATGGGCACCATTTTATAAATGGTAATAATTAGTGTCATAAAGGAAGATAAACCAGAATATATTAAGTCAAACATGTCACTATGTTTCTAGTTGATGAATCAAGAAATAAGAAAATGGTGTTTTACTCCATAGAAAGTTTTGCCTTGTCACCGTCTTTAACTGTCCCCTCAGCCACTTCATCCTGGTGCTGGTCCCGCCTGAACAGCTGCTTCAGTCCACATTTTTCTGCTGTGCTTTTAGAGACACAGGGGCTTCACAATCCAACCAAAAGTGTCCACAAGCCACTGGTTTCTGTCTGGAGTTACATGTATCACAGCCAGCCTGTAAAAAAATTCAAGTAGTAACTGCAACTTGACAAGAGGATAAATTGCAGCAGTATGAACAAATAACGACTTGAATTTCCTCGAAGCTATGCTCGAAGAGCGAATAAGTTAAAAAAAAAAATTTCAAATGGGAAAAAAAATCGGTCCCAGTAAAAAATATGGTTTTCATTTATCACTCCCATACTACCACAAGCTTTTGCATTTTCTTCATTCTTTAAGTTGCCAAAGAAAAGGAAAATCAATGTCAGTGGTAAATCCAGGAGGCCTTGTATGCCCACAGAAAGAAAGTGGCCAAGCAACAGCCCCGCTGAGCCAAAGAATCAGGCCTGTTAAGAAGGCAACAAAGAAAGAAAGAAGGGGATCACAGCAGGCCCTTTCTTAACAGGAGACCAGGAGAAAAAAACTGAAGGAGGAGGAAAATCCTGGGAGAAGGAGAATAAAGCAGGAAGCATCTCACTAACTACATGACCTAAATGTCTCCAATATCCAGTTCCTGACACGTCTTTATCAGAAGACTGTCTAAGGCGAGAGATAGAGATAATGATTAGAAAAAAGATGACTGACTAACCATTCGTGTCAAACAAAGGCACCCACTCAAGTGACACAATTCAATACTCCCTTTAGCTACAAACTAGGGTCACACAACTGTGGCCAACATTATAATCAATGTAAGCACCAAATTGTAGAGTTTCTAAATTTATAAGTGATTTATGTCATATATTGGTTTCTTTTTGTATTTTATATTTGTATAAGTAAGTTAAAAAGAAACACATTTCATTTTTAATATTTGGATTTAAAAACAGTTGTTAAGAAGATGTATTTTATATGATTGAACTGCAGAGGGCACAATTCCGTTGTTAAGGCCCACGAAGAAGAAATGTTCTTGTGTTGAAGAATAAAGATGGCTGATGGAGCAACACGCTAGCTTTATCGTGCTGCGGCTAAGAGTTGTCACACGTGTAAAACCGGCTCTGTACTGGTCATTCAAACGAACAAAGAGGTTAAATGGCAATTACAGAATAGACAAAGAAACTATAGATTAGCCTCTACAATCACAATAATGCTGGTCAGTCTTAAAAACACAATTCTTTGTCATGATTATTTTTGGTGTGAAAATGTTTTTATTGCACTGTCATGTAACACAGCTTTCACATCTGAACAAGTACTTGCATAAACAAAAAAAAATTGGTCCTTATCCACCTAAATTTAGTGCATCTCTTGGAAGACAAACAAATGATACATATTTTTAAAAAGCTGTGCCAAAACCTAACACCACAATTCAATACACAGGCCACAGCTCTCACTTATATACTGCACTGAGGCTACTTTCAGCTGCTCCGTTATCACAGGGGATCGCCATAAAAGGTAGCGCCACATGTTTGATTTGGTAGATTTTTAGACTGAACACCCTTGCTGCTGCAACCCCAAAGGGATGTGTGTCTCCTCCTGGGATACATTTATGTGATCGACAGTTTTGAGATGTCTGTTTTTCTCCTCTGGCGTTGTGCATACAGTGCATGTATTGCCACTTTGGATATGAGGGGATAACATATCTGTTGACCAATATGTTGACCATGTTCTGCACCATTCATTACTCAAAATATTTAATGAACACACATCTTTGGCTAAATGGAATGCATTTAGTTGGACACTGACGCACTGTAGTGCCTCACTCTTGTTCACATCTGAGCTAATACTGAACGATTCATGTTAGCAAACACTGAACTTCTTGGCCTTTATGCATTAATTATATGGAGGTTCATGGCATCTTTTCAGGTGGTGGAATAAGTTTGGTTGCTTTGCAACACTGTAGTCTTGATATGGTTTCTTCTTGTTAACATCACTTACACTAAATCAGAAGCACACTGTATTGCCGAAAGTATTCACTCACCCATCCAAATCCTTGAATTCAGGTGTTCCAATCACTTCCATGGCCACAGGTGTATAAATTCAAGCACCTCTGCATGCAGATGCGTCTACAATCATTTGTGAAAGAATGAGTCACTCAGGAGATCAGTGAATTCCAGTTCGGTACCTGTGCAACAAGTCCAGTTATGTAATTTCCTCACTACTAAAAATTCCATAGTCAACTGTCTGGAACAACAGTGAAACCACAGATCGAGGTCAGCGGATGCTGAGGTCACCAACTTTCTGCAGTCAGACCTCCAAACTTCATGTGGCCTTCAGATTAGCTCAAGAACAGTGCGTAGAGAGCTTCATACATTGGGTTTCCATGGCCGAGCAGCTGCATCCAAGCCTTACGTCACCAAACACAATGCAAAGCGTTGGATGCAGTGGTGTAAAGCACGCCACCACTGGACTCTGGAGCAGTGGAGACGTGTTCTCTGGAGGGAAGAATCAGGCTTCTCCGTCTGGCAATTCAAGGGACGTGTCTGGGTTTGGCAGTTGCCAGGACAACGGTACTTGTCTGACTGCATTGTGCCAAGTGTAAAGTATTGGGGGGGGGGTACGGCGTGGGGTTGGTTTTCAGGATTTGGGCTTGGCCCCTTAGTTCCAGTGAAAGGAACTCTTAATGCTTCAGCATACCAAGATATTTGGGACAATTTTGTGGGAACAGTTTAGGGATAGTCCCTTCCTTTGCCTCCTTTGAATTTAGTTGTGTATTGTTTGTCTTTGAATGTAATGTTACTCATCCAGACTAGTCGTGAAAACAGCCGTGATTGGCACATGCAAGCAACATCATCGGGTATTGATTTAGGGAATACTTGATGTGCTTTTGAGCATGCATTTTAAATATCACTGGATCGTGCTCATTTGATTTGATTCATTGTGCAATCCTGCTACAACATTATTAACTAGGTGCCAGACCTCTATCATGATATGCCAATGAAAATAAAATTGAGTAAACAAAAAGGGTACTCAAAGGGTGAATCCTCTGTCAGACATATTTTGCAATTTTATTAAAAGTGAGCCAGAGCTGCTCCAAAGTTAAATGAGTCTACCTCTTTATCATTTTCCTTGAAATTTGACCAGACTGTTCCCTAATCTTGATGGTAAACAGATGGCTTTGTCATTGTGTAGTAAAAAAAATAAATAAATAAACCACTTTTGTTTTGTCTTTTTAAATGTTGGGATGAATTATGCTATAATCAATCTTGTCTGGGCTGCTTAGGGTCGTTTAGTGATGTGAACACTGTAGGTTCTTTTATACATATTTTATTCAAACCTGCATCCAGACAGTCTGCATGAATTTTTGCTCACATCTGGGAGATGACCACGTTGGATCTGCAAACTGCAGTTACCCTAGACCATATAAAAAATGGACTTAGCTGCTTTGGCTCTATAAAGAGAGGACAATACTGAAATGCCTTCATTCTTTTTAATGGCCAGCATTGATGAAGCCTCGGTTGCAAAAAGAAATCTGGCCATATGGAAAACTCCAGGAGAAGGACCTTCAGGCCTTAATCAGTGATGTCAGTGAACTCTTTCCTGATGGGTCTGTGGTGTCAATAACTAGGTTCAAGTCATACTAAATAGAAGGCGTTTTTTGTTGGGGTTTTTTCATATAAATTATAGTCACCAACGGAGACAAAAAGGGGAATACGACAGGGGTTGCTCCTAGATTTGTAAAAGGCCCTCCAGCCATCCTGCATAGAAGTGCAACTCACAGGCTAAAAGCTAGGGGAAACATTTAGAACATGTAGATGTGTTTTGTGCCTCATTCCAGTTTGCATCTTGCAGCGATGAGTTTGCATCCCATTCCGGTCATTTTGCATCTTTTTTTGCAACTACTCTGAACTTGATAATGGATATTTTGTCTGCGTTTTCAACTGCATTGTATCTTTCAGTGTTTATTTTGGATCTTTTTGGATGGTTTCAGCTGTCCATAGTTGTCAATTTGCATCTATTTTTGGTTCTTTTGCAACACAGTTGCAAAACAGTATTTGTGTATCTACTGCATAACTGTTGAAACAGACACCACAAACAGGATTTTGGAAAAAGTCACTGTGAGTGACCGTAAAAAATAAGTTAATGGAAATGTATGGATCACTTTTTCTGGGTTTTCTATTGGTTGTGTGTTGTAGTCTGAAAGGTGTTTTGTGGCACATCTCCTCTAAAGTTAAAGTGAATAAAACTTAACACTATTCATTTGCTTTACAACAACAAAGACACATTACAAATACTGCTCCACTTCTCAGGAGAGGATCCATCCATTCATCCATTTTCTTCCGCTTATCCATTTCTGGAGCCTATCCCAGCTGTCATAGGGCGAGCGGCAGGGTACAGCCTGTACAGGTCGCCAACTTGTGGCAGGGCTAACAAAGAGAGAGAGACAACCATTCACACCAATGGGCAATTTAGAATCACCAATTAACCTAACCCCACTAACTGTCTCTGGACTGTGGGAGGAAAGCAGTGTACCCAGAGAAAACCCACGCAGACACAGGGAGAGCACGCAAACTCCACACAAAAAGGCCTGACCAAGGTGGATTCGAACCCAGACCTTCTCGCTGTGAGGCAGCAGTGCTAACCAGATCTATGTTGCATTTTAAGTGAGCATGATGAGTTCAAATATATCAAGATTTTCAAAAAACACCTCTAATTCATTGCCTCCTTGTTATCTCAAGATCAAATGGCATCCCTCCTCACCTGGACAAACAAGCTAAAGCAGTGAAATGCTGCAGGGCTTTTCAGATATTCTCAGCATGTTTGCCGGGTCAAAGCACCCACAGCTGTAATTAGGTTAGATTTTGGGATGAATTTGGGTTTGGAATCCTTAAATTCTCAGCGCAGCTCAAACTGCCGAGAACGATGCTGCTGGGTGCAAAACTGAGAGGGATGAGCTGGGATAAGAAAGATTTCCAGATGAGTTTGGGGACTTTGGGAGGGATTCTGACTTTGGTTGGAGGTGGGAGAGTTGGGGGGGGAGTCGATGGGGGGGTTAAAAGCTTCGACTTTAGTTATTCTTCTGCTTGGCATAGAGCACTCAAAGAGAGGTAGGGCATCAGCTATGTGACTACTGCTTCCTTTTTTTTCAGTTTTTTTTTTTTTTTAAAGAAAGCTGATGTTTTTCACCACTTTTTTTAAACATCCACAGCTACAAAAACATTAAATGCTAAAGGGGATTAAAGAAATATAGAAACGTGCAGCTTATGACCATTTTAACAAAGCAGATGTGGCACCCTTTTACCAGAATGGCTTCTTTATATATCCCAAATAAATGTCAGGAAACTGTTGACATTTTGAATAAAATAAAGAACCATTCTTAACAACCAGCAGCTGAGATCTGGTTCACACACACTCTCTGACATCCACTCTGCATGCACAATCAACCCATCAGCTCAGTCTCTTGCTGGCCCTGCTGCTGCTTCAGTAGCTTGTGGACTTGGCAGAGGATTCTGGAGCGAGCAGCAAAGAATAATGAGGTGATCACGCCATTGCTCCATGCTTCATTACACTCCCATCGGCTCCCAGATCTCCCAGGCCCAGAGAGGCCTCGCTCAGATTTAAGTGTGCATGTTATTAGTCTCCCATGTTAGATACTTCCTCCACCAGCTATTCATGCTATGCAATAAGGGAAGTAAAGTCTGAGGGCACAAGAATGCAGGTTTGCTGTTGGGTCCTGCCCTTGTGCTTTTTTATTATTATTATTTATTTCTAGTCTGCAGTAAAAAAAAATAAAATAAAAAATAATTCTTCAAACTGGGCTGAAAATAAAGATGGTGGAACCAAAAATGATCCTCCAGATTGATGTCAAGCTTTTTAGTTCCATGAAGAACCTTTTTTCAAGAAATTCTTATAGAAACTCTAGCAGGTGCCTCTTTGAGGACTCATAAATTATAATGTATTCGACTCTCATCTTAATGATGCCGGTCCAACATTTGCTGAGTGGTTGTCACCAGAACTCAGCTGCAAAGACAAAAAGCCTCCTTGTGATTGCTTTGTTCGCTAGCAGATTGCCGCAGTTGTTTGTCTGTAGTTTGCACGGAGGACTCAAACCTGTATGCAAACGCTTGCCGTGTACTCTCTGAACTGTAGTGAAATTTGGAAAAAGGGCAAGGCTAAGTGCAAATGGAGAATAGTCGCCTTAAAAGTAAAAGTTGTGCCTTATCTCCATAAGCTTACCTCTGCAACCAACACATTTCAAAAGGCACAATTTTAATTTTGAAAGTGAAGGGGCTCCATTTCCAGTCTGCGTCACACTTTCATATTTTCACTACTTGGGGGTATGAAAGAAACAAAACATTACTGAGCAGCCTCCCACACACACAAACCGCTGTCATAACAGGTCTGGTATTGGTTGATAGAGGTATTAAGATTCAGCAAGCAAAAAAAAAAAAAAAAGCTTTTAGTCACCTAAAGCATTTAAAAATGTTTTAATATAATAAGAAATAAGAAAAAAATTTCCAAAACCATCTATCATCTACCAGCTATCATAAACCTCTCATCTTAATGATGCCAGTCATATATTTATAAATTTCTTAGTATTAGACATCTTCAATATTTTGAAACTGCTTCTTTTAAAAGAATCTCATTAAATGTTGACTCCTAATTTTACCTGCTTACTGTAACCAAGTGAGGTTTTAGATTTTTTTTTTTAACCCTCCAGTGAAAATTGATATTCATCTTTAATCTAAATGAAAGCCTTCAGTATTTTAAGGCTAAATGGCACACAGAGTTATTTTCCTCATCTATGACTAAATAAAGCAACACAATGATGAGTAAGCCTATTATCCCTGTTTACTATTTGCATGTATGTATTTGCAGTGTTATGCCCGTGTTGTCTATGGAAACATTCCTGGAAACAAAGAACTCTACTACGTTTCCTCTAATGCAAACAAAACATTTCCTACTGCTTTATTTAACAGGTGAAACATGAGCTGGATTACGTTATGAACTATGCCACCTTTGCCGGTGAGCAGCGCTGGTGAACGATAACACCTCTGTCTGTTATGTGTCTGCGGAACAAGACGATAGTCTTTTTCTGACACTGGAACAGCTTAGAAGATATCAGAGAGTAACAAAAAAAGAAGAAACAGCACAGCACAGGTAGCTGTTAGATGAAATCCTGCAGGTGACAGACTGCACAAATTTTCAATCAGGTAACCAATTCCTGTTAATGTGCTTTGCTATTCAGAGACACAATGTGTGCAGCATAAATATGATCACAGTTGCTCACTCAGTTATTGCCTTTATTAAAACAAAAATTGTTTGTTTTGCTGCCCCCAGAATTCTGTGACTGGTAGTACTGAACCATAGACTGTAAATGTACGATGGATGTGACAATGTCCAGTGGTTGCTGCCATTTTAAGAGTTGAGGGTTGAGTGCTATGTTACCACCCAATGCTAGCTAGCTTGGTTTTGGTGAGCTGCATTCAAAAACTGTAGCTTCTGAGTTTCCAGTTGGTCTATAGAGTAGACGTGTTTTCAGGGAGCTCCACCTCACCTCCATATTTTCATTGCCATAAAGCCATTTAATCAGCAATTGTGTTACTGTGTGTTTCTGAACAACATGACCAAACCTGGCAAAGGAATGAAACAGGGCAGCGACTCCAGAGAGGACAGCCGTGTGGCCTGCGACCGCAGAGGTTAAAGCTAGGTGGGCCGTGCACACAGGGGGTATCGTTGCCAGGTTGTTTCCAGGACAAAGAGCTAATGCTGCGGCTCTCTCATGAAGTGCACCCATTGTTAATCTATCCTGACCTTACCTCTGCTGTCAGAAGAAGTGTCAGGCCTTTAGTGATATTAAGGAAAAATGCAGAGCTAGGATGATTCACTGCACATCCCATTATCCTGCCAGGTTTGTGGTCACTGTAAATAACAACACTGGTGCATTTGACACTGTAGTTGAGGCTGAGAAATTCTTGTGCCGGGAAGTGGATAACTGGAATGGGGCCACCACTTTGCAAGGAAAGAACAATTAAGCCATCGACCCAAACGCTGATGAAAATTGAAATAATGGTAGACAATTCATTGAGCTCAACATTGAGACTAAAAAGTGCCCTTGTACTGTGAAAAGGGTGAGGACTTTAGGTTTGGGGTGTGGAGACTTTGACCTGTGTGTTTTGTTTTCTCAGCTTGTCGGAAGATGGTTTGTTATAGTCCTGATCCCTTAAAGGTCCTTACGGACATTTGTGCTTCCTGCTTCTTTTTTTTTTTTCTTTTAAATCTGTTTTATTTTCTACAGGCTTCTGTTTTTCATATTGTGTTATGGTCACGGAAAATGCTCTTGTGTGTCCTAATTTAACGGATCAACCAGCACACAACAGCAGTGAAATTAGGCTAATCAGTTGAAATGTCAGTGGGATGAAGAGCCCTCTGAAGAGCAGAAGTGTGTGTACATCTACAAACCCTCAAAGTGGAAATCTATTTAATACAGGAAATGCATATTAAAAAGATCTGCAGTTAAGATACTTTGTCCCATGATTGCTTTGCCATTTATACAAAGCCTTGATGACTACATGGTAACCATGGTAACAACCGTACTTTTAAAGCATCCAATCAACTATTCGAACTCAATCAGCATGACAGATGCTACGTTTCCACCGCCGAGGTGCCGGTGCTTGTGCCAGTGCTGGTGTCGGTTTCAATGAACCGGTGAAACGCTTAAGAACGGGCTTTGTGAACTGCTCCTTTACGTATGAGCGTGGACAGGTCCTCGTCTGGACACGAAAGCCAAAGGGCACAAACGTGAGAGAACACGCTCCCCTTTCTTGTGCTGCGAACACATTTTACGCACCAAACCAAACTACTGCAGCATCTGTGTGCAGCACAGCTGAGCACCGAGTGCGTTTGCAGTGGAAAAAACGCTGAACGGTTCAAATACTGGCACCGGCACTGATACCCGGGCGGTGAAAAAAGGGCCTCTAAGCCTTGTCCCTGTCAACACTCACCTGTGCTGATGAGAGTATTGCTGTAATGATGTCAGCAGGTACTTTTGTGGCAGGGCTGAAATGAAGTGGAAATTGGGTTTTTTTGGGGGGGGGGTCATTTTCACAGCAAAGAGAGACTTTGCAATGATTTGCAATTCATCTGATCACTCTTCAAGTTTCTTCATTCTGGAGTAGACGCAAATTGTCATCATAAGAAGTGAAGCAGCAAACTTTATGAAGACCAATGCTTGTGTGTGTCATTCTCAAAACATTTGGCCAAAACTGTGCAGCAGTGGAAAGTCTTTGTACCCACATTTGAGCTTCGGATGAGAGAAATGGCCAATGTGTTGCATCTGGAGAGACATTTTATCTTTATACAAGTTTGAATGCTGCTCAGGGTTGCTGTGGCTATTGTTGTTAGGTGTGCTGTTTTTCTTTCATTCAAAATGAAATAAAAAAATTGGAAAAAAAACTGCAGAAGCAATGCAAAGACACAGATACGTCTCCTGGGCTAATAAAATATCAGATTTTCACTCAACTGGAGCACAAACTTTGTAGAAGCCTAGCATAAATCTACCAGATACACCGACCTGAAGATCCAATTGAAAATCAAAGCAAATGCATAAGCCCTTAAAAAGCTTTCTAAACAGGTGGGTTTTAAAAAAATCCAAAAACAAAGAAAAAACAAAAGAAACACTCAGCCATTTATGGTCATTGTTATAAAGGGGAAAACTATCCATACAGGTCAAACACATTTTTTTAACCAGGCTATAAACACCGACCATTTTAACATGAGATTCTATGGAAATTGGTTGGCTTTTCAAGCCTGCTTCAAGTGGGCATTAGAGGAAGTGCAGTTTTTGGCATTGCCATATTGATCCCAGAGGCTGAACTGCATGAACTACATTTGCTGTTAGTAGCAACTATCAGTGTCACCAAATCACAGTTTTATTATGCGGTAACACTGTTCTATGTTTTTCTTCTTTCTATAGCATCATAAATATTATCACAAATTTCCTTCAAATATTGTGATATGATTTTGGAGTTGCATCACCCACACCTGACTACAACTATTACTGTAGATTGTACATTTAAATGGTTGTTTAGGGTCAGTTCTGGCTCCTCATATATGAGCACACACTAGTTTCCAAGAGTGAAATGTCCTGGTGATCACAGACAAACTCAAGCAGTCTGCCACACAGAGGTGTTTACACACACACACATACACACACACACACACACACACACACACACACACACATCACTGTAGAGGTGAAATCTGACACACAGTCTGAAGCCTGAGCAAACAAACACCACGTTAACAGCCTGCTCTGACATTTACTCACAGATTAACCTCAGCAGATCAACACTTTTCTCACTCAGAAAAAACCTGAAGACCCCACAGAACAGGAAGTGACAGAGTCCAACCTGACAGCTGTATGTGCACAAGGAGAAGCACAAACGCAGACATATGCAGTGCTCTGACCTAAGTGCTGAGTTGGCCAGTCAGCTAAAGAGTCATTCATCCACGTTTGTCAAGCTTAAAGACCTGCTGCTTCTGTTATTTTGAAACTGCATTTTTTTTGCCATTCAGAGAAAAGAAATCCTCATTTGTTGAACCTCATACATGCAATGACAGTGGACGTAGGCAGGAGCCAGTCAGGCAGTCAGAAAGTGTAACCACTTTCAGCGAGAATCCCACTGTGCTGCTAAGTGTGAGGAACTAATCTACCCAGATTTGAATGAGGATATAAACCAAAAGTCTTCCTATTTCATCAAAGGGTCGACCAAAAGAGGGGGATGAAGGAACTAATTTGTACACATTCAGCACTTTGCTTTACGTAACATGTTAACTGTAATTACATATGGACCATTTCCCTTAAAATAAAAGTATTTAGAAAGGAAAATACCTCAATATTACATACTAAAATCCTTCTCCGGTTTTTTTACATACACATAAAAAAGCAAGTGCATATGCACAGAGAGAGGTCGATAAGAACAGCCTTCCATGGGTTCACCTCCAGTAATCCATCTTCCCTTTCAAGGCACCTTTGCACCAAACAGTTTTTGGGTGGGTAACTTATCCCCTGGGATCATCCCCTGAGGACTGCATAGTTTTAGTGGCTTTGTCTGCCATTTGCATTTGGGTCTCCAATAGTAATGCTAATGTAGAGCATCAGCCAGGTGGTGGATGGCACCACAACTCCCAACCCCCACCAAGAAGCCAAAGGGGAGAAAAACAAATTAAAAAAAATATTACACCAAAATGTTCTGTTTACCTGTTTTAACACCCTGTGAGTAAAGCATGCAGCACAATAGCAAAAGAGGAGGTAGTGAATGGATGACAAGTCTTTGTCCTATAATAAAGGTTTCACAAAAGTGTTAATTTGCAAGGACATGGACAAAAATACAGAAATAAAATTGAATTGAACTGAATTTAGGGGAAACATTGGATAGTTTCCAGTAAACCAAACCAATTAAGATCGACTTTGGTTGTTGGAGTTGGTCCTTTCACTCTCTTGTAACCCAATTTCAGCTTCACGGTGTGCAGGTGCCCCAGGCAGTTCAAACGAATTGCACGCAAAGATTTTAATATTTTGCTTTAAGGAGACCTAATTGTGTTGTATTTCCTCCATCAAATAAAGCCTGAAATTCACACTTTTTTGCTTCATTTTTCCAGCTAAGGTCCATTATTATCTCTCTGCTGATGTTAATGTGCACCAATCAATGTACACTAATAGAACTCAATAGTTCCTTTTGTGCCTGAAGCTAACACTCAATGATTGTGACACCAGGCAGACTTCAGTGTGTGTATCACATGATGCTGTTTCCTGTTAGACAGTTAAAAATCTCATCAGCCACATTAAAACAAGTTTAACTGTTTAAACAATTAATTACACGAAGGCTCAGTTGATTCTCAACATACAGCTTTCCCCTTTAGCGGCTTTAAAATTCATGGTTTTTGAAGTTCCCTTTAATAAAAAAATTCATTTATTAAAATCATTTGCGCATCTTTATATGCATTTTATGCAAAATGAGGAATCTCCTTTGCCATTTGAAAATACAATTTGTGAGATTTTCTGGCTACACAACAATGTCTGAACTACTGGTGGCCCACCGCTGAAAACACACCACCAGGTAACTAGACTTGTAGTCAGAAATATGTGACCTATAAAAACCAAATGATACAGGTCAGTATGTTGCTTGAGACCCTCAGTTTTTGAAATGAAAGGGGATAGAGTCAGAGCACAAAGGCTGCCAGACCAATCTGCCAGAAAAAAATAAGGCCATCTGAGTCAGAATCATCTTTTAAACCTCTTCTTAAAACACACTTTTCACTTGATTTGTTCTGACCTCTGTCTTTATTTCTTTTATCTCTGAGCTACAGAGGAGAGTTTAAGTGTCAGCCAGAGCACTGCTTGGTGGAGTCTGGCAGCTGCTCGGCATCTCACATGTTTACATGTTTGATCAGATATGGCCAGTTCTTAAAATTCTGCATTGTTCCCCAAATACTTAGATTCTCTTTGTGCTGAGGGTGGGTACACATGTGCAAAAGGAACTACTCACACCTCTATAAACACGATTCATAAAAGGTTTTCCTAAGCAGATACTTTAATAACCAAGTACTTTCTGCCAAATTAATTAATGATTAGCATAGTCAGTCATCTCTCCAGTGAGTCGATCACCCCAGGGACTGACTCCGACTCTTGAACTGTAGCTGGCGCCAGCGGTCTTTGCTCTGCAACCTTACTGAGCAGTGGCTCATCAGAGAACAAGGATTACTGGGCTAGATGCAGTCCCAGTTAGTAAAGTTGGAGTGTGCCCAGTTTATTGGCTAAGCACTGGTTGCTGTTGTTCCTCCAGTGTTACAGAGAAAGAACAGCAACCGGCCCAGCTTGCTAGTAGGGTGGCTTTCAAAAGAGGAGTTAAAGGAGTGTCCCTGAGTAAACTGATCGCAGCTGCCATTGTTCTCTGATGAAAAATAAAATGCCAAATATACTCAGGCAGCCAGTATGATAGCTGGGTGGCCCATGCAAGTAAATTTGGTAATAGAAAAACACTAATCTGTATACTCAACATTAAAGCAACTGATAGGTGAGGTGAATAACATTGACCATATCATTAAAATTCATAATATTACTTAGACACCTACCACACATCCAAACATTATTACATCAGCAGGGAATGAGGAACACAACACAGAGCCTATGTGCTGACACAGCCTCCAAACTTTCCAGATACTAATTTGATGGAAAATCCACAGGATCTACCTAAACATGTCCTACCCCACAAATTACAGGATCTAAAGGATTACATTTTTGATATAAAATGTAACCACGTCACTGTGAGTGACACAAAGCTATGATTTTACCAACCTGCTGAAGCAGCAGGGTGACATAGCCCATACTGAGTCTTATTTTATACTCTGACACAAAGAGATAAAGTCTATAATCACTTCTCCAGCTACCCACACCCAGTTCACCCAGGTCAGGAGCGCTGGCTAAATGGACACTGGATTATTTATGAACAAGATTAACAGCTCGCGTTTCCGCTTTTACACAAAGTCTAAACCATTATCTTGCTTTTTATCTCTCCTCCATCCTGCTGTTCTGCCTTTTCCAGAGCAAGTTCATCCCGGCGCCACACTTCATCTCGTCTCATCGGGTTCATTAGTCGCGCGTCGCCTTCCGATCGAAATGTCAATGCCTTCCATTGGCACAAGAATAACGAGGATGCCTCAGCGGCTGCACGAAGAGACAAACGGGCGCGATAACAGTCACGAATCACAACCACAACAGACTAACAATTTTCCCCAGTTGCACAAACCTCTCATTGTGACACAGCAGCAGCAGAGAGTGTAGGAGCTAAGGTAGAGAGGTTTGCTCACACACTGAAGATCTGAGTCAGATTCCACACAAAAGCTGTAAAAATATATTTAAAAAAAAAAAGAGTATGTTTTCTGGCATTTATGAGCGAGCAAGAGAGGGGAAGGGAAAAGCCTTCTAAAGAGAAAGTGTAGTTTACAGTTATATGCAGAGTATCTACATATACTATACTATGTGTGCAGAATCAGCGGCGAGTGCTATAAATGGCTTTAGTAACTATTGGCTTTCTGAGAATGTCATGCATGCATGCAAGAAAGCTAGCTCCTGTCACCAGGGTTGGGGATTGCCAGAATTCTCTGAGAAAGCGGGTTTCTTGCCATGTACAGGTGTAACTGGGACAAAGACTTCAACGCAGTCATCATCATCAACTGATGATAACTGTTGGTTGCAGCCTTATACTTGGTGATTTTGGTGCCTAAAGTTGACTACAGACAAAACTCAATATTAAGTGAATAACCTCGAAAACATTTCCTGGTCTCCGACTCTGCCTTTTGTAACTCTTCATACTACCTCACTATGCCCAAAATTTTTATATGGCACTATAAAAGGTTACAATACTGTTTTTTGGCACCATATTATGGTGTAAAACACTGTCATAACTACTTGGTTACTTTTGACAGATTGGCAAGCTCACCAGTGTTTTGTCCTCCATCTAAACCTTCTACTACGCAGGAGATTACTCATGGAGATTAATTCAATTCAATTCAATTCAATTTTATTTATATAGCACCAAATCACAACAAACAGTCGCCTCAAGGCGCTTTGTATTGTGGGTAAAGACCCTACAATAACACAGAGAAAACCCAACATTCAAAACGACCCCCTGTGAGCAAGCACTTGGCGACGGTGGGAAGGAAAAACTCCCTTTTAACAGGAAGAAACCTCCAGCAGAACCAGGCTCAGGGAGGGGCAGTCATCTGCTGCGACCATGAGTAACAGAAAATGAATTTTCTCTTGTCATCAAGAGAGCGCACCCAATCTAGAGCAAGTTCAAATGAACTAACGTAGGGGATTGAAGTGCTAAACACTTGCTAACTGCTCTGAGTTACAGATTAATTTTAATAACAACAGCAAATGTTTGACTTGAGGTTGGTCAGTTATAATTTTTTGGCAAATGCCACCTGCATTTGAGGCAGAGGCCTACAATGAAGGCACTGTAGCAACGGCTGTTTTACTGAAGCACTCAAAAGTAAATATAGTGAAACAAGAACTCATTGTTAAGCAGCAACTCCTACACAGGCAGCTTTAATACGATGACTGGAAGAAGGTGAGGCTGAATCAATGCAACACCGATAGCCGCACTGTTTCAACCTTGCCCGGGGTGTTTCAGACTTGACATGTGAAACTTCAAAAAAAAAAAAAAAACTTTTTCAAATTAAAAGCTCTCAGGTTAGGCTTCATTTCAGGTCTTAGAACCAATTCTTGACATAAACTGAAACAAAAATCAAACATAATTTACAATTTACTTCAGTAATTTTATCAAGTGATAAAGATGCAAATAAAACGGGATCAAACTGGGCGTGGTGGAGGGGGGTCCGGGGATGATTTTACCTGTTTGTAATCCTTATGTCCTTTTGCTAGGACAGCAAAGCATATATATAAAGAAAATATTTTTATTAATCTTCAACAGTAACAGGGTTTTAGAAAGCAACAGCAGCACATTAGCTCACGTTAAAAAAAATACACATTAATTACAAAGAGATGCAATAATTTTACCATTTCAAAGAAAATGTTTCTAATTTTGACATCAGAAAAATTAGAATATTGATCAAAGGACAGAGAGAGATTTAAAGTATCTATTCGCTTACTTTCTCTGTGCATGTTTGTTATTCAGTGAATTGAATAACTGAATAATGTTTCATGAATGTTATTTTTTACTTAACTCATCCATAGTCTATATTCCTAACATTACCACAGACTCTCTCTCTGCTGCTGGTAATACAAAAGGACGTGAAAACTGGAAAAACCAGAAGTAGCATCTTGGATCTCAGGAAATCTGAAAAAATATCAGATTATCCATGTAGCAAATATGGATTTTATGTTACCAGGACATTACATTGTAGGCAAATGCATGCATGACCTGATTTCTCTGAGTAACCTCAGCCAGTTTTCTTAAAATCATCTCAAGATGCTGTTGTAGAAATGGTGGTCCTGGTTTCTCATGCACATGAAGACATAATCTGTATGCCCTCCACCTCCAAAAGCCTCAGATCCATTGTAGCTGAACGACGTAGGAACACCCACAGAGAGCAGCTGCTCCTGTTGACCTTCCCAAAACATTTCACACTCTCTTCATCCCCTCTCAGTTTTTAAGTCATGTCTTCACCATGACTCAGCATCCTTTCAGCATCAGTTGAGGAGTAAAATTTCCCTGCTGTAGCAGCTCTTTGTACTGCTATTCATCACAAACACCCCCATGGTCCCTGGGGAAACAATATTAAATTTGTGATGACTGTGAAGTAGGAAAAACAGCCTTTAAAACTGACTTTTTCTTTTTTTGCATTCATTTTTCTTGGCTGAAGTTGGGGGTTTTGTTGTTGTTTTGTTTGTTTTTTGGGGGTGCAGCGTACTGCAGCAGATGTTTAAGGTTGTGCTCATTTTAATAACTCTGTATTCTACTGTGCAGTTTTATCTACAGCAATTCCTCATATTTCATAAACTGTTTCCAGTGTGATTGTCCTATGAGGATCACAAATTACTCAAAATTCAGATTTTTATGAGCTCAGAAAAACAAGCTTGAGCTGTTTAATGATGATAAACAGAAAGTCAATTTAAACGGTAACGCCAACTCTGTACTTTTAAACAGAAATTCACTTTGTTTACAGTGCCTTGCGAAACTATTCGGCCCCCTTGAACTTTTCAACCTTTTGCCACATTTCAGGCTTCAAACATAAAGATATAAAATTTGAATTTTTTATGAAGAATCAACAACAAGTGGGACACAATCGTGAAGTGGAATGAAATTTATTGGTTGTGTCAAACTTTTTTAACAAATAAAAAACTGAAAAGTGGGGCGTGCAATATTATTCGGTCCCCTTGCGTTAATACTTTGTAGCGCCACCTTTTGCTGCAATTACAGCTGCAAGTCTCTTGGGGTATGTCTCTATCAGTTTTGCACATCGAGAGACTGAAATTCTTGCCCATTCTTCCTTGCAAAACAGCTCGAGCTCAGTGAGGTTGGATGGAGAGCATTTGTGAACAGCAGTCTTCAGCTCTTTCCACAGATTCTCGATTGGATTCAGGTCTGGACTTTGACTTGGCCATTCCAACACCTGGATACGTTTATTTGTGAACCATTCCATTGTAGATTTGGCTTTATGTTTTGGATCATTGTCTTGTTGGAAGATAAATCTCCGTCCCAGTCTCAGGTCTCTTGCAGACTCCAACAGGTTTTCTTCCAGAATGCTCCTGTATTTGGCCCCATCCATCTTCCCATCAATTTTGACCATCTTCCCTGTCCCTGCTGATGAAAAGCAGGCCCAAACCATGATGCTGCCACCACCATGTTTGACAGTGGGGATGGTGTGTTCAGGGTGATGAGCTGTGTTGCTTTTACGCCAAACATATCGTTTTGCATTGTGGCCAAACAGTTCGATTTTGGTTTCATCTGACCAGAGCACCTTCTTCCACATGTTTGGTGTGTCTCCCAGGTGGCTTGTGGCAAACTTTAAACAAGACTTTTTATGGATATCTTTGAGAAATGGCTTTCTTCTTGCCACTCTTCCATAAAGGCCAGATTTGTGCAGTGTACGACTGATTGTTGTCCTATGGACAGACTCTCCCACCTCAGCTGTAGATCTCTGCAGTTCATCCAGAGTGATCATGGGCCTCTTGGCTGCATCTCTGATCAGTCTTCTCCTTGTTTGAGATGAAAGTTTAGAGGGACGGCCGGGTCTTGGTAGATTTGCAGTGGTCTGATGCTCCTTCCATTTCAATATGATTGCTTGCACAGTGCTCCTTGAGATGTTTAAAGCTTGGGAAATCTTTTTGTATCCAAATCCGGCTTTAAACTTCTCCACAACAGTATCTCGGACCTGCCTGGTGTGTTCCTTGGTCTTCATGATGCTCTCTGCACTTGGAACAGAACCCTGAGACTATCACAGAGCAGGTGCATTTATACGGAGACTTGATTACACACAGGTGGATTCTATTTATCATCATCAGTCATTTGGGACAACATTGGATCATTCAGAGATCCTCACTGAACTTCTGGAGTCAGTTTGCTGCACTGAAAGTAAAGGGGCCGAATAATATTGCACGCTGCACTTTTCAGTTTTTTATTTGTTAAAAAAGTTTGACACATCCAATAAATTTCATTCCACTTTACGATTGTGTCCCACTTGTTGTTGATTCTTCACAAAAAGTTAAAATTTTATATCTTTATGTTTGAAGCCTGAAATGTGGCAAAAGGTTGAAAAGTTCAAGGGGGCCGAATACTTTCGCAAGGCACTGTAAATTCCATGATAAGTGCTGCTTCAGTGCATGGAGGTGAGAATTGGGCACCTCTTTCAATACAGATCTTGGGATCATGACATCACCAACAGAGTGCATTATGGGACCATTATTCATGCAAGTCCCATTTGATAATGGAATATATGGAGATAACTGTTGCTTTTGGCTTGTAGTGCATTGATACCTATGAGATGAAGGAGTTCAGGAATACTTTGCAATTCCTGAACTCTGTAGCTCCAGCTACAGATGGTGTGTTTGTGGAGAAAAATGAAATCAACAGGAACATCTTGTAGTTAATCTCTGTTGACCCTCAAGAATCTGAAACTCTTGAAGATCAGATGATGTTTCAAAAAGCAGTAGCTGATATTTTGGCGAGCAATGAAAACAGCAATGGCCCTAAATTTTGCAAGGCAGACTTTCCCATTGCAGGCGAAGTCATGTTATCGGGCCATAGATCATTTGTCCTGCTTACCAGAAAAGCCATATTACTGGTTGATTATTTACGAGCGGAAAAGAACCATTTTTATGGAGATCATGAGAATATTTGTAATTAAAATTCTCAAAACTTTTCAGAAAGGCAGTGATGTCTACAATGTTGCTGTTTTGCAGGCAATCAATCATAGATGAGATGGTGTAAGACGTTTGTTTGTTTTTTAATATTAGATAGGGTAACCCAGAAAATGAAGCAGCTTGAAACATGCAGCTAGCTTTATGAATAGTCAGTTTTAACCTAAACGATGATGTTTCACATTCTACAGAAGTGACTCCAGAAGTCCAAATGTATCCTTTAGTCTATGAGTCCTGTTGGCTAACGCTTCAGCAATGTGCAAGATGCTTAACTGTCAATTTCTACAAAGCGATTAAACACATTTCATGCGACAAAAGTGCCACCCAAGACCCCCTTCTCAGCCTCAACACTAGCATATGCCTCCTATCATTTGTCCTTTAGATCCCACTGGAACTGTGTGTATTTCAAAACTTTCAACCAAAGCAACAGACCTACTTAATCATGATAAGCAGAAGAACAGGCCCTCTTCTGTCTCACCAGAAAGGCCAATTTTTGTTACAACGGAGACAAATAAATCCCAACATTAGTATTTACATCAAAGAAATATGAGCTAAAGTGCTCTCCCAGTGCGGAACTGGCTAATTTTTACTGTACAGACGGGTTGTTTGTCTGGAGAGACTATGTTAAGGGAATCCTACCGTAACTGATCTTCAAGAATCTAAAGCCCTTTAAGATTAGGCAAATGAAGTAGATACTTCAGACAGCAGGAGCTGTAATGTTACAAAACAGCGGCACTAAAATTCATGGTGTCAGCCCATGAGTCATAGCTCCGACTCCTTTTTTTTTTAACTGCAGCCTGAGCTCACCAGAAAATCAATAACGGTCAATTGTTTAAATGGGTTAAAAGGACCAGTGGGTGCTTCTGGTCATGGGAAAATGGCAATTAATATTTTTGAACGCTGTCTTTCAGAAAATCGGTGGTGTGGACATTGTCATTCCAGGCCCAAAAAAACAACAACAAAAAGAAAAAACACATTAAAAGATTAGATGAGCTGGGACTTTTTTATTATAAGAAACCTCTAACACAGAGTTAAATGGTAAAATAGTTTATTTTAGCCTGAACCAAAGTACTTGTATAGTCCTTTTGGCTTCTATTCTCCCACATCACCTTTAGTTGCCTAAACCTAATGAAACAGTAAAGGATAAATTACTAAAATTGGAGTGGTAACACACAACACAGACCGGATGAACTTGGATTTATGCCGTCACAACACCAGCCTCCTGTGAATCTTTATACCACCTCAGATGACTTCATCTCTGACAAAAAGACTCTGTACCATCATTCTACACCTGCAACTCTGCAAACCATCATATAGTCTGTGGTTTCTGCAAACATTTATTATTTTGGAAGTCACTGTCAGTCGTGTCCATAAATTGAAATTCATCCGAGGTTTCGGAGACACACTTACACAGGGTCCTCCAAAAACCAAATGGCATGTGTAAACAGAAGGCTGACTGGTTGAAATCTTGGCATGTGCAGGAAAGGGAGTAACACTGGAATTCACAAGAAAGGAGAAGCAACGTGAAAGAACATCAAAGATGCAAAAAAGCAGCCATGAGAGTCACAGACGGTGATAGCCAGTGGCCATTGGACAGTTTACATTGTTTTAACACAGTTTCACTACACTACAAAGAATTTCTTTAATTGGGACACTGCCCCCTGGTGACAGCAAACAGCTGCAACATGCAGACGTGGGTCCCCATGTACTGTAAACGAATGCGATGACCTTAAAAGTCCAGTTAGTAGATTACCTGCTAATAAGCAGGTGTCTTATGTGCTGCCGCCAGCTCTCGCTGTCCAGGCAGCACTCGCACCTAAACTATACGGACTATTTCCAGTAGTGAGAACGTGTCTGAACCATACTGTTTCCTTTTGTGCGCTGCATGTGTGAAACAGCAACTGTCGGAAATACGCCAACCCGATTCACCCTCAGTGATCATCATGCTTCAGCTCACCTCATTGTTGCTACTTTGGCAACTCTGTTGAGAGATTTACCTGTTTTTCTTGATATTTAATGGATTCTATTATTAAAAAGGTCAAGCAATAAATGGTCTTCTACTGTTTTTCAAGGACACCCTTCTCAATTGGTTTATTAAGAGTGGTCTCTCTCCCTCTCTCTCTGGTCAGTTCAATAAGCAGAGAGACTTCAGTGTGGCAAAGCAGCAGAGCAACAGTGTGAATAAGAGCCCGTCTGTTGCCTCCCGCTTTCCTCTCTGGGTCATCATTTTACATGTAAGTATAGCCAGAGTCACAGCTCGGCTATGGTCTTTAAGTCATGTGTATTGTGATTTTGTAGCAGTTACAAAATTAGACAAGTCATTGTGAATCCTCCTCACTGGACGGGGCTTTGCTAATTTTCATGTGATTAGCTCTGAAGCATTAAAAAAAAAAACCTTTAAGTAAACTTCATGTGGCTGTTGGTCATTTCCTAGAGTTTTTACATTGATTTTCTCCTTCCCGCTAAAGAAAATGGGTTTAGTTTATCAGCGCACAACTCTAAGATATAAAATTAGCCGCAGAAAGACAATCCATTTTGTTGCCTCAAATCTAATTTGCTCCAGTTAAATTTTCATAATGTGATGCTGCAGGTGGGCCTCGAGGTGATTTTGAAAATGTCTGCAAAAATGTGCCATCAAGCAAAGCAAATTGGAGACTGCAGAAATGGATGCTCTTATTTCATAAATCAAATCCAGGGGAGCTGACATCGTGAAGATAATGTGATTGGGACTGTTTGCGCTCATTGGGATGTTGTAGACAACTGAAGGAAATCAGTTTGCAGTATAGCCTTGGACCTGCTGTAGGACTAAAACAGTCACTAAGGGATGTGTGCTTTGGTGAATACGGCTATGACCGAACAGCTTCTGAGAGACAGTCACAAATACATACGTGCAAGTGAAGTTATTTGCATCCCTTTGGCAGATATTTAAAGGATCGAGTGGAGTGGCGTTTTGTAGTGATCTTCAAAGTTTGACTGAGGCTGTAAGCATGGAGCCTCAGGCATGCCTCTCCGCTCCCAAAAAGACAAGCAGAAAAGAAAAAGAGGGAGCAGCTAAGGAGGTGACAGGACTTTAATCCTCTGTATAAAGAAGACTGGGGTTATTGAAAGTTAGTGTTAAAGCTGCTTTTTGTAATTTCCCACTGCAAAATTTATCAAAAGGTTTCACCAGCAGGGGGCAGCATTATACCAGTGGGTTTGCTGACATGAATGTGTGCTCCTGTTTAACTAGTCCTATGTCCTCAAAACTTTGCCTTTTGCCAAGTTGCTATCATAAATATTGTGTTCTTAATGAGTTGCCATAACATTACCTTAGTCAACTTCAGTTGATATCTCTTAAGTACACCAAATAACAACTTAGCAGTTGTTCAGGTTCTGCTGATTGCTTCTGTTAATTTTGAAAGGTTTTAAACTATTTTTAAAACAGAAAGTACTACGAATATTTATATTCTGCTCTGATTACACAGTGTACACGCATCGTGTGAGATTTAATAGGATTTTAAATTCATCACACATTTCAAGTTTCTTCAACGTGGGATCACACGAGAGCTAACAGTTAACACAGTGTTTCATCAAGTCCTAATCAGGCAATAATATCAGCATTAAACATCACACAGACAAAAAAATAAAGTCATCTCCAGCTGATCCATCTCCAGCTGTCACTCTAGGTGCCCAGGTCAGTAGTGGAGCTCTCAGTAACTGGGACAATGAAGACTTGGTGGGGGCAAAGTTCAATTCCAATAGGACTGTCAGCAAAGGATGGGACAGATACAGACAGGGAAGATGACAACTCTTCTCCTGGGATTCAGATGAGTGTCTCAAGCAGCCGCGGGGTACGTCACAAACAATTTTAAACCCTTGTGCCTTTTTTTCACCAGTACCTACTCAGCTCGACTCAACTTGACTTTTGGAGTTTTCCATTACGTGGCAGTACCTGATACCAGGTACTTTTTTTTCAGGATTTACTCAGCCAAAAATGTGACATCAAAATGCATGCCACTGATTGGCCAGTGAGTGACATGAGTCACGAGAGCAAATCCTTCACAAGAATCAAACCCACCCTTTGTGAAACCCCAGAATGAGGGAAATGCTACAAACTAACCAACGTGGATGTTTTTGTGCTCAGTGGCTGAGGACAGAATCCAGAGGGAGGTGGGCCATTTGTTTGTGCCGCATACAAATAACATCACGGGAATTTCAGGCCACCTTGCTAACGACCCCACCCACATTGAGGCGGTACTCAATTGTAATAGAAAATGACCGAGTGGAGTCACTTTGAGTTGAGCCGAGTAGGTACTAGTGGAAAACAGGCATTGGTTAAAATGAGTTGTATTTAAACAGTTGTCAATAAAAATCTAAATGACAGGCTGGAGAAGTCTAGGATGGTTGTCTAAATATAAAAGAGCTTCAGATATCCCCTCTTCCTACAACTTTCCTGAGTTTCATTTTCAACCCTTCAAATCTCTGACCTCACATGCCGGCCTCTGGTCTGAAAACCCTGCTGCCCTAACAGACAGCGTCAGATCAGCTGTTCTGATCACACAGAGCACGTGTGTGAGATTTAGTTGGATTTAAAATTCATCACACAGGTTTCAGGTTTCTTCAACACGGGATCATGTGAGAACCCAGCAATCTTGTTAGACCTGCTAACATTTTCATATCACTTTCTACAGAAAACACATCTGAATGAATGCAATCACACTGCACCCCAACCCACAACTCTTCCAGGTGGTCAGCCATCCTGACAGAGGTTAATATGTCTTCAACCAAGAGCGTCTTTCTGAAGGCAGCACCTGCGTCAGTACGGAGTGAAATTATTAATCTGCAACGAAAACTCCAAAACAGCCTGTGTGCACACAAGTGAATCACTTAATTAGCAAACATCTGTTTGAGAATTTTCCCCTTACAGTACATGAGAAGAAAATACTACATTTCCCATATGAACCATCAGCCTAAGACCTCAGTCACTGTGCGATCTTAAAAATTCAAAATAAAAATATAGCTCAACACGATTCTCTTTTTTCTCCTGCTCCCACCGGTCTGAAACAGGGAGCAGTCGCATCGCATATAAACAGAGACACTGGTTTTACTTTCAAAGAAAACAAGGATTGAGTTCAGAATAAAAATGGTCTGAGCTCAGGTTTAGTCTTACCTGGAGGAGTGTGTGGAAGCATCAGGAGAGAAACCTGTCCAGTTTGAAACAGTTCATCCTGCAGAGAAACACTAATCCTTCTGAGAGAGCAGAGTTAATGCTTCTCCTCACAGCCAACAGTTTCTCACACTGGTACCCAACAACAGCTGATCTGAATACGAAGAGGCCGAGCACACGTACCGAAGACGCTTCCAGCACAGAGCCGGCACCTCCCGAGGCTAAAACACCCCACCCCCACAGTCCAAACAGCCTGATCCTACATTCACACTGCAGAGCCTGAGTCCTCACCCTTGCTCTCCCCATAGGGACAAAAAGTCAGAACAATCGATTGCATTAAACTGAATTAAATCAAAAACTGTACTATACAAAAAGTCCCTTTCGATGTTTAAAGTCCACAAAATATAATGTGCACAACGCTGATCCCAGAAGGTACAAACGCAAGATGCGGGAACAGAGAATAGAAGAGAAATGGGTTCGTACCGTTTCATCTGGACTTGAAACAGAACGGAACAAAAATTACTCACGAGAAAAACAACACTTAAAAAAAAAAAAAGCAACAACCAGCCTAAATTAAATCCTGCATCCATTCAGACACACGTCTTAACTCTGGTCACGAAGGTTTTCTCACCGATAAAAATAAGTTATTTACCTTCCTGCTTTTTCACAGCTGGCAGTTCAAGCAGGTCACATCCAGAACAGAAATCATAGAGACACACTCACACTTGCCTACAAAGTTAGGGAGCTCCTAAAATCCCGAGAAGAAGTCCTTTGTGTTCATCTTATGTAATGAGTCAGTCTCTTTTCTGAGGAAAAAAACCTACTCCGTTTGATCTATCATTTATGATTTTGTTCTGTATTCCTTTTTACACAAACAATTTGGACCAAAATAACAAAAACCACTGCTGCAGAAAAATACAGGAGAAACATAACAGCAAGGAAAAAACACACCTCTTAATCTCTCGGTTGTTTTCGTTCTGTAGCCAGTTTACAGATTTGGTCCAAACTTTTTTAAGATTACAACACGATCTAACACAAACATCGACAAGCTAAACGCTAACGAGCCAAGTTTAACAGTCACTCCTGACTTGTGTGGGATTTCAGAACTACATCATATTACATTTGAAACACATCTTCTCGGTAAAAAAACAAAATAATGAGTGATGATACTAGAAGGCAACTTTGGAGTTTCGATTTCTGGCTCTTTTTTTTTATACCCTCTGGGTCCAAAATGCACGCGTTACATGGTTTAGATAAGAATCTTTAAGCTTCAAAGAATTTTTCTGCTTATTTGTGCAATAAAACTTTTATGCATTTCATAACTAAACATTAAAAAAAAATGCTTGTCAACTAAATGTACTACGATTTGTTGCAGAGACCATGACAAGCAGCCAATTATGCCTGCATAAAATGCTGCAGGAATGAAACGGTAACCTTGCTGGTGCACAGGTGATGAGCATCACCTGTGCTCGTAAGAAAAGATTTCCTTGATCGATCCCTGAAAAAAAGCACGTTTCATCCACTAAATCATGTTTGTTTTATTCTGTGTGTCCTCTCACATTACAATCTGCATTTTTCACCAGCTCTTTAACTGAACGTGTTATTCTGTCTAAATGAACCCACGAGGACCTAAAGTCACAAAAGTATGTCTGAAAATAAAAAGCGGCTCCTTTAGCAGATACAAGGTCACGTACCCCACGTCAAAAAATTTTTTTTTTAGCATTATAGCAAATTATAGCAGCACTGTGCATTCAGGCAGCTGCCCTGTGAATTCCAAATTAAACAAGAAAGAACAAACATAAGAAATGCTAGTTTGGCTTGTTTGGGGGTTTTTTTTGGGGCCTTTTTTTAATAAAGTTGTTAAGATAGAGCATCCACTACCAGCTTTCTCTCACTCACACACACGCTCAAAAACACACACACACTGTCATACTCCACAGAAATAGGAACGCGGTGAAAAAACAGCAGTGTCCTCTATAAAAGGCATGAAATCAGAGTCGGACTCCCACGTGCAGCTCGGAGCTGAAGGCGATCGGCGCTGCAGCAGGATTGTTCCGCTCTGCTTCACACTATGAAGGAAAGTGAAGAGGAAGAGGAGGAGGAGGAGGCAGGTCAGACTCCATCCTGCTGCTGCCGCTCGGCTTCAATCAATACTGTGCATTTGATGTTTGGCCAATTATGTGAATTCTCTAATGTTCTCAGGTAAATGCTGTCATCGTTAATACAGGCCTCAGCCTGGTCACTAATGTTTGAATGTTATGGACAGATTCTGAACCAAAAATAAATAAAAGGGTTGCCTGCATATTTTTTACATCAAAATCTATAATTATAAGACCGTTTGAAGGCTGAATAATGTTGAAATGATATATCTGCGCTTTTATGAACGAACCATGACTGCTGGTTGTGTTTGGACAGGGCAGCAATCCCTGTGACACAGTATCGGACTGGACTGGGTTTCCTCGGCACACAGTAAAGTGACCAAAATAAGACGTGAGGACATAATTGATCTGTGGTTGGAACGATTTACTATCAGAAAACAGAACTGCGGCGCTCTTATGTTACTGCAAGAGATTGGAGCACTTCACTGCAACCTGTACACTCAAAAATATAAACGCACGAGACAGTTTCTCTATTTCACCTCATAACTAATCAACAATGTATAAGCACAACACTGTGTGTGTACACTCAGTATCGTGTCAGGCTTCAATAGCAACCAGCGTTTCAGATCTTTAAGCAACAGTCCACGTGTTATCACAAAGCGTGGCCATTGATGACACAAAGAACAATAATGCTGAGGCAGTGACGTGACGATAACTGTGACAAAAACAGAATTTCATCAGAAATTTTAAAATAATACATTTTTGCTATGATTTTTCTACCAGTCCAAAAAATGCCGCATTTAAAGTTTACAACCTCTGACATTTTTGGGAGCAAATTTAAAGGCATGTTAATACCTTTTTTTTTCTTATGCAAAAACCTGGACACAAAACAAACAACAAAAGAAAAGTTTTTTTTTTAAAAAGGACTTAATTTCAGTCAAAAGTTACTTTAATTTACCATTTATGTTAGCTACACTCCCCCACACAGCTTTTACTGTACTTACATAATAATTTGTGTATTACTTCTACTTGGCCTTTTGAGCCATTCACACAACAAGAACAGAATCACAAATTATACAACAGAATCTAATTTATTGAAATGAAAAATGCGCCCACTCATTTCATTATAATTTAAAGAAAAGCACACAAGATTAAGCAAGCTTCCACACAGCAAGTTTCTATTCGTCATGAAATGCTCAAAGAATCTTTTACTCAATATATTCATGCTGGGAAGTATGCTAATACACGAGCTCTGCATCTTTAAAACTTTGATGAGTTGAGCGCACTCTCAAGACTGGAAACTTCCACTTGAAAGGAGTTGTGTTTCTATGTTCTGAAGTGGTCTGCAAATAACAACTAGACACTGCACAGTGCCTTTTCTCTGCAGGAACTCGGGGCCGGCGTAGAAGCAGAACAGTCATTTACACAAACAGTCCCTAATCAGCTCGATCAGCCTTTAGTATTTTTTTCCTCACTCACATTTGTTTGTTGTTCAACCCTCAGTACTGGCAATTATAAACTTGACAAACAGCAATCAGCCATAGTGGCGCTAAAACATTATCACAGCAAACAGATAATGACGTGAAATCAATCATGACTACAGCGTTATCATTCACGTGCACCCCAGCATGGGCAGCAGAAGGCTTCCTCATTGGGACGGGATTAGACTGAGGGGACAAGCGTGAAACCAGCCTGATGGGAAGTGAATATATAAGCATAGAGCATTTTTAGCTCAAACAGTAGCCCAATAGCTCATTAGTTATTATTAATCTCTGACTCTCTTCCACAGCATGATTTTTGTCCTGTCTCCCTCCCCTCAGCCCCAACCGTTCGTGGCAAATGGCTGCCCCTCCCTGGGCCTGGTTCTGCCGAAGGTGTCTTCCTGTTAAAAGGGAGTTTTTCCTTCCCACTGTCACCAAGTGCTTGCTCATAGAGGGTTGTTTTGACTGTTGGGTCTTCTCTGTAATTACTGTAGGATCTTTACCTTATATTATAAAGCACCTTGAGGAGATAATTGTGGAACTGTATGCTTTGGTTACAGACTCTTTCACTATCTGTGTTTGGAATTCAATTTATTTAAGGAATTCTCTTTTTTTTTTTTTTTTTTTTTAATTATTACAATATTATGGTTATAATGAATTCTTCTGGCCATAATCTCTAAAAACCTGATATGCCTCATATCCAGGGATTTTTAAAATAAGCTGAGTTTTTAATGATGCATAGACATATGATAAAAATATAGAGAAATATATAGCGGTGGATGCTCATATTTAAACAGGGCTAAAGTTTCAAAGAATGATGTCAGTATATGTACAAGTAATCCTGCTGAGCCAAAAACTTGTGGCTCTGTGTGATGTTAGTGCCAATGAACATCCTTAATATGGTCATCTCGGGAACACAGCTCTGACTGTGAGCACCAAGGCCCTGCCCAGCTACTGTTCAAATGTTTTACTCAGAAGAAAATGAACTGCAGGAAGGCCCAGTATATGCTGAACTGTGACTCAAGCAAAACTGTTCTATTAGGGTTCAATAAAAAAATATGGAGCTGGAAATGACAGGTGATGCATTTCAACAAAATGTAAACATGACCACTATCAGTTTTTAATGCATATAATGTTCTTGTTTCAGGTAATTCCACAGTGGTAATTCAACACCATTTATTGCCCTTTGATTATTATATTCTCACAAATCCTAATGAGATTTTCCTATATGGAGAGTTATGTCAATCTAAGAAAAATACTGATTCACCCAGGTGCATTTGTTCACGACACTGTTTAAAAGCTCTGCCTTCCAGGATGCTGCAGATACGCTCTAACATGCAGCTGATCATTAACAGAGAAGATCATCCAAAGACTAAACCGTGAACATTTCTGTAGGGAGAAAAAACAAAAAGTGAAAAGGGTGCAGAGTGCGGTCCACTCCTCCTACATCAGAGTCCCTATTGATTTTATTTTTAAACATCCTGTTGCACAACAGAGCAGCAGAGGCGGAGGGCGGGACAAACCCACTGAGTTCAAGTTAAAGGAGAGATTCAGCAAGGACAGCTGAAGAAATGGCTGCACAGGAATTCAATGTTACACCTTCTGGCAGTGGTTTCCATGAAAAAAAAAGGATGTGTGTGTGTGTGTGTGTGTGTGTGTGTGTGTGGGTGGGTGGGGGTGGGGTACATGACTGGCTAATGTCTCCTTCTGCTCAGTCAAACACATTATTTATTCCTCATTGTGTGGCCACAGGCCGTAAATATATCACTAATATATCTGTAATTACCCACACTGCCATCAGGTGGGGTTAATGGAGAAACCATTAGCACAAACAGAAAGTGGATGAATGTAGGCACACAGGGAAACAACGCTGCAAAGACAGAGAAAAGTGGAGGAGATCAGCCAATACGAGTCATTAATTCAGGTTCTTATGAATCTGTCCATCACCCTGCTGCTTGTATCAGGTCAGCAGATAAAACAGGATCAAACTAAATTCAAAAGGAATGTGCTCATTAAAAAAAAAAAAGAAACTTTATTTTTCTTAGTGAAAGTGTGACTGAAAACCCCGTCTTGGCGGTTCCTTCTCAGCTCCAGGCCCACTGGTTTCCAATAAAGATGCAAATCTCCAGACTTTGGTCAGAAAGTAATGTGTTCGATTAGACAGAGCTAATTCAGTGTCAATATAATCTAAAAAACTAGTCATTCGTTAATAAGAGTATATACATTTTCAATTTCATTCCCTTCTACAAAGTGAACCATTTCACAGGTATAATGAGAAAAGAAATAATAACTTCAAATGATAAAATTGCCAGTAAATTACAAAAGTTTATGGTTAAGAAAAGAAGACAAAATCTATTTTCACTCTATGAGCTGCATTAGCTGCAGAGTAGATTAGACTCCACAGCACTCCTAATGTCATTATTGTAATGGATTATACTTTTGAAATATTGATCATATTCTAAACAGACCACTTTTCAGATTAGCACACAATAGAGCAAGAAAAGCTCATTAAAGGTTCCGTACTTTGGAAAAGAACATTTCCATTTCTATTCTGATCACCGTCTGAGTGCTATAGCAATACTGAGGAAGTCTCTAATCTACATTAGACACTTCAGAGACATTAGCACAGCCTGCCATCAGAAATAAGGTTTGGCTTCATTAAAGTAACTCTGCCAATCAGACATGAGTCACTTCTTAATGTTCTTCATCTCTTCATTCAGATATTCCCATGACATCAACACAGCAGGCTGCTCACAAGGTATTATGTACCGCTTCTGCGACATACAAGATGTGACAGTAAACCGAGTGACATCTAAGGCATGAGTGTTCTAAGGCACTATTACGCTGCTGGTTAAACCTCACACAGATGCCACATACTATAAACACTGATCCAACAGCTATAAAACTGAAGCTAAAGTCGTTAAGATGATTAAGACGTCCAGCAGCACTGCGGTGCAACAAACTGTGACTTTTGTGTTGTTCGCTTCAGAAAGATGAGCTGTCACTGTTAGCGTTAGCTCTGTGTCCATCCCGTTTCCATGTTGGGGTAATTTATTACAAGCAAGTCATTAACCTACAGCTGTTGTGCCAAAGGCGCAAATATGAGCAACTCTCTCACTTTGCTCACAGAAGCTGAAGGACGGATTGTGCTGCTCCTAGAAAAAACAGGAAGCAACACGTCACCTTCAGCACCGAAAATCATACTGCAATTAGTGAGGCCGATTAACCTGACCTGAAGACTACCATGTCATTAAATGCTTTGCTATTATATTAAATTATATCTTACAATATTTTTATCTTTAATACATGAATTGAAATTGTGAAATTGTGGAGGAAAGTGAACAGTGGGAAACCCAACACAAATCAAAGGTGCTTGGTGATTCTGGAGCTGTTTTTTTTTTTTTTTGCTTTTATATAATATCCTTATGCAAAACGCTACTTTCATGCTATAAAAATAATCACAGTTACAGCACTGAAAATTCAGAAAATTCAGCACTAAAATAACTAGAAAAAAAACTATAAAGCAGTTTAAAAAGTGTTTAAAGAACCAGGCGTTTTATATGTGTTAGTCTTCTATTTGAAGTTTGATTTTTCATTGCTGCAGGTGTACGAGGTCAGCTGTGCCCCCCCACACACCCCACCCCGGGATCATGCAGCCCCTGCTGTTCTCTCTGTGTCACAGCACAGTTAGCGATTAGCATTATAGCTGGTGGGTAACACCACTTGAACAGTGTAACATTAAATTGCAATGAACCCCTAAATAACAATAAAATGGATTAAAGTGATTTAGAATAAAAGAAAAATGAGTCTGGAAAAAGAAAAACTCCTCTTATAGTAAATGGTCTCGGTCAAGGTGTTTTTGGAAAAGCCAGCAGAGCTTTAGATTAGTGGGAGTGCGACTCAAAAGCTTTAAAAAAAAAAAGATTTTAAAAAGCTTTCAAGGTTTATAATCCAAAGCCTGGATTTTAAACCTCATTTAAACTATTCACTTCTTTAAAATCGATAAAATATTGAGCTGATGCAATTATCAAATGGAAGCCAAATGGAGGTTATATAATATCTGATAATTATAGCAGACACACCTACTGAACCTGGGAACACTACGCCATACTGATGACATGCATCTTACACAGACAGACACGCAAACATTTTCCTTTACCACTTACAGTGCCAATTCAACATAGTGAACACAGACAGTGGAGATAAGTTGCCCATCAAGGTGGTTTTTAAGCTGTTTCCCAATAATTCATTAAGTTATTTATATCATTATTATTATTAGATGCAAATTATACTACTGCCATAATCAACGGGACCACAGAGAAGATTGCCCAACCCAATTTAATACTAAAGAAATGGAGTCTTCACAGGCACCAGGGTGGCTCAGGGCGTGAGCAGGCGACCATGTTTATACAGCATAGTGGTGCGGATGGCGCTGGTTCAAGTCCCGACTGGTCGCCATTTACCGCATGTCTTCCTCATCTCTCCTCCCGGTTTCCTGTCTCTCTTCACTACGAACTGTCAAATAAAGCCGTGAAAAGGCCAAAAAAAAAAAATAGAAATGGAGTCTTCATGACCAACAGCTGTGATGACAGGTAGCCTCTGGCGCTTGAAAATAGGGCGACTGGACTTCATTGGTTTCTTGAAGATGTTTGACCGCATTATAAGTAGCTTATAAGCTAGACAACAGTTATTTGCAAACCTTCACCAATCTGAGTGATTGCAGTCTGTCCAATTTGGACCGCAATGTTTTTGGAGACAGGCTGCCTCCCACCAGACCACCTGTGCAATGGCCTTGTGACTGAAAGAGGTCACTGAAAATTCTGGCAATCAGTCGCCAGATGTGAAAAAATTCAGTGCAATCACTAGACAACCATCAGTGTTTCCACATCACAAAGAGGTTACCAATCTATTTTTTCTCGAGTGACTGAGCCATTAGGTTGCTGCTTCACATATAGGTGCTATGGTAAGCCTCTGGTTTTAAACACATGATGGATGGAAAACCATTATCTGTGCAATATTCTATCAGGCTTTAACTGCCCAAGTAATCACCAGTAATCAGTCGTCTTTAGCAGTTATGAGGCAGTTCTCCATCCACAACATGTTGCACTACATGCAGCAGATTATTCAAATTAACTGCGGATTTCCGATTAGAATAAGAAAATAATTATTAACCAATGGCAAAAGAAAGATCAATTAATCTGTGCTGTAGTTATATTCACCACTGAACTTTTTTATTTTTAATTGTTATCACTGAAGATGGAGGATGCCAACCCTCACCTTTTGACAACCCTCACCTATCAACCTTATGCCACCCTTGACATCTCATCCTGTGTTTATTTGATTCTGATCATCTGGATACTTCCAGTCACTGTTGTGAGAGGACAGTTAACAACATGGGAAAGTTTGGGTAACAACATGGAGAGACAGCTGACAGGAGGGAACAGACGCCTATGGGGCCGCCATTGGCTAGCTACCCATTGCAGCAGTTTCCAACCCAATTAAAGGATATTGGAGACACCCCCTGATTGCTATGAAAACCTGACAGAGATGTATACCCCTGGAGCCTGCGAGAGTGGAGGCGCGAGAAGGCTCATCGGTTGACAACACGATTACAGACCCAGGAATGGAAATGACCATAAACAAAGAGCACAACACATGGGACAACCACTTTACCAACTGGACACAAGCTTTAGATCTGTGCCTGTGGCTCGGTGAAAGTAACATCTGCATTAGGCCTTAAGAGCTACCAAAGCAAGAAAAGGTGACTGAAGGAGCCAAAAAGGGGGTCTCACATTGATGAGTACTTCTTATATACAGTAGTCACCAATCAAGTCTAATGAAGCACTGCCAACGACTGGAAGATGCTGGTAGACACTGGCCAGCAACTCATCTTTCCAACAGATACTGCCTCCACCAGTCTTAGGCCAGATGTGGTACTCTAATCTCCAACACTGAAAGCTGTCTACATTGTAGAACTCACGGTTCTGTGGGAAGGCTCGGTGGAGGAGGCATCCAATCCAAAGAAGCTACACTATGCCGAGCTGACAGCTGAAGTAAAGCAGTGTGGCTGGAATGTCAAAATTTACCCTGTAGGGATAGGGTGCAAAGGTTTTGTTGCTGCTTCTACCATCAGGCTGCTAAAAAGCCTAGGGATCCAGGGACAGGCTCTGCAGCAGACATCGAAGCTCTTTCAGCAGCAGCCGAACCCTTAACAATCTCATGTAAGTGTAACGCCTCTTGGCACAAGGGATTGATTGACATCGCATCCTGTGTTTATTTGATTCTGTCTTGGGGCGTTCTTAAAAGGCTGGTTTTTGTGTTAAACTGCACCAATTCTCTGTTTGTTTTAGGCCCCGACAGAAAATTCAGGCTTGTGGATTTTTTAGTTTTCTCTGATGAAAATATGCTAAAAAAAAAAACCAAACAAAAAACTCAGCTCTTCAATTATGCACACACCTAAACCTCCCCGGATATTCCTGCAGAATAACTGTGGTGCACCTGCCAGTTCTTTACAAACATTCTTCATTTCTTATCTACAGAAATCCTCTGCCCCGTACTCCTCATCTTATCCTCTCATTTTTTTATGATTAATTTGAACTTCTGTCACCAGGTGACAAGTCCCATTACATCATGCACCAGTCACAAGCACGTGTGTTTATGTAACAACCGCAATTATTCACCCTGTTAAAGTGCTGATTGAGTCACGGCATCTTCAAGAACATGAATACGCCAGTGCCTCGCTGAACCGGTGAGCCTTTAGTTTAGACTCACCAGAGGATGACCCATGCAGCACACACCTAAGCACATCTCAGACAGACATATATAGTGTCTGAGCATACGCATGGTAAGCACTAACAATACCAACTGACACTCCTCTGGCGGCATTCTTTTCACCAGGTGTTAAACCTGGCTGCAGGGATGTGCTGCCCCTATCACTGTTCATGTTCCTGTTCATCCTAAAGCTGGTGAATGGAGTTGGGTCAGGTTCTTACAACATTAAACTGAGAAAAACATTTCTTTGTGGAGTTGACTTTGCACCGGTATGCTGACATAGTGGCACAAGAAAGCAACAAAGATAAAGTGCTGACACACACTAGAGAGAAACCTATAGGCAAAAAAAATAAATAAAGCAGAAAACCACTGCAGGCTGCAGCATTAATATTTGCTATTAATCAACACTACATTACTGATTTCATTATTCAGTTTGGTAGACAATTATTGTTTTAGCTTTCCTGCGTGATAATTACATTGATTTGATCACAGTTTTTTTAACAGTGCCAGGTGTGATGCATTACAAAGTAATTACAAAGTAATGCATTACAAGTAAATTTGTCCAAGGTTACTAGTACAATGCATACAACCCTAAGGTTGTGTCAGTCAGTTCAGCTAGTGAGATGGTAGAGTGGGTGGCTTTAGCATTGTGGAAGTATTCTTATTATTTTGTACTGAAGTGTCTGTTACCTGCGAGGGGCTCCACTTGACATTTTGAAGAAACACCTGGAAGCTAAGTACAACAGCGATGGCGAGGCACATTGAGGAGGAGAATGAAGCTGGTGCTACAGCTCAGAAACCACAAAAACTAGCTTGTAGTGCTTCAGATGAAAAAGTCACTCTGTGGAAAATTAACAACCTTGTTGCTGGTTAACTGCTGAAGGAGGTTCATATCAACGTGCTATGCAGTGAGGTAAAGTAAGTACACTCAGACATAAAGGTGTTGAAAATTTTTCAACATTATCAGCATCTGGAGCGGTCACCCAATAGCCTAACCATCCAGTAGAATAGGAACCTTTAAGTTACTTTACAATAAGCTCCCAGGACTCAATGTCCAAGTACTTTGGGTGGAAATGCGGTCAATACTGCTTCAAAGCCAAATTATTATACAGCTGTTCTGAACACTTTGAACATTACAAAATTGGCTCATATCCTTCCCTTGATTTAGTTTTACCACATTTTGTTAACATAAGCAGACGTATGTTAGCCGAGCAACTAAAACAGCAAGTCATAATATTTGCTGGCTCTGGCTTTTTTTTTTTTTTTTTTAATCTTAGACTTAATATTTCTACTAACTCATCCAGTCTGTGTAAGTATCAGTCAGGGTCCATCCTTTCACACGCCTCACTGGTTCCCGCCATTAACCTCACTAACCAAGATATTAACATAAAGTGCTTAGTGTGAAGTGTGAAATAGTTCTGGAGGCAGCCAGAAGCCAAACGCAGGCCAAGTCATCAGGAAGTCCAGGCACATACTCTCGGGATTTTGGAGCACGTGTTAACAACATTTTTTTTCATTTCCTGAGTGAGATTTCACACTTCCTCGACGGGTTAAATATCGAGTCAGTGAAGGCAGCAGGACCAAAGTGCTACTGATGCTAGCTCAAACAAACACACACACACACACACACACACACACACACACAGCACTTTGGCACTTCTAACAAGTGATAAATAATTAAATGCTGCTCTTTAAAACACACGGGAGAAGAGCTCACCTGTTTTATTAAAAAAAGACAGAGATGAGAGAGAGGGTAAAACAGATGGTGGGCAGACAGAGACACAAGCAACCAAAATGTTTGACTTTTTCAACACTTGCTCCTTGTTTCTCTGGGAGCTCTCCTCTGTAACAAACACAGAGAGGACAGTGCAAACAGGAAGAGAAACCCACAACACATGTCATCAGACAAATGGTAAACTGGGCAGTATCTTTGGAAGGAGGCAGCAGCAGCAGCAGCAGCCAAGTGTTAAAGAAGTAACAGCTGTCACAGCGGCATCCCAGAGGTAGACCCTATAATACTCAATAGTATCATACCATGACAAATACAGGCTGATTTTTTTTTCTGCAAGCCCTCTTAGTGGCAGTTTGCATTCGAGTGTGAACAGCTGGGATGAGAGTGTGCCGTTTTCATACCTAACCTAATCAAAGCTGTCCTTGCTTACATGCAGCAGACCACTACAGAGGTGTAGAGAGCTGCCTGACTTTAGCATGCAGGACAACCCCTACCAGGCGGTGGACTTTTACCTACTCTATTCTTGCATCAGTGCAACTGGACATCACACAGACTTTGCACTGGCTCGAAGGCTAAAAACTATTTAATTCCATTTGCATTTCATAAGCACCTCCATCAGGTGATCTATCAAGAGCTAGAAAGCTTTAAGGCTCCAGCTCACGAGTGAAGATGTCTTCTCCAACACTGAGCTGGTTCTCTGCTTGAAAACTTCAGATTGATTCCAGGATAGGAATGAGTTGCTGCCCTGACCAACAGACCTGAGGTTTCTCTGGGTCTTGTTCCAGAGTGAGGTTCAAGAGCAGCAGGCAGACTAAAGGACGAGCTGTTGTTGTATCAGTCCTGGAGCAGAGCTAAAGAAGAGGAGTTTTAGATTAACCAATCAGTTTAGGTTTTTCCATGAGCTTTGGGTAAATAACTGGAAGAATGGAACTACAATAGATTTGGGTGACCGGGGTCAACAAATGGTATGCAGACAGAGGATTTCATCTGGGAATGCCTCAAGATTACTCAGGAGGAGCTGGGGGATGTTGCCAGGGAGAAGGGCGTCTCGACTATGTTGGGTAGCTTGTTGCCCTGTCATCTGGCTCTAGGTGAGTCACAAAGAGGGGAAGAAATCTCTTTTGTTTGGAATACTAAGCGGTGGCTCAATCCAGGGCTTCAAGTGACATATCACGTTGGCCCAAACAGGTGACAATTTTTTGTTGCACTGCCCCCAAGTGGCTACAAAATACAACAAACTCTAATCACAAGTGTAAATTGAATTTAAAAAAAAAGAAGAAAATCATAATCTTTTGCTTCGGGCTTTCATAATCTTTATTCCACCTTATACTTGGTTATGCCTCAGTTGAAACTATAATCCCTCAAATTTCAGTCCAGGTTGTTATGTGGTTACTGATGGTGACCCCAGTTGCTTTTTTTTGTACTCCAGCTCCCAAACTCTGAGATCAAACATGCATCATCCACTGAGGACAAATATAGCAGCTTAAGAACATTTGATGTATCCATTCACAGTGCAACCAAACAAACTGTGGCTTAACACAGCGGTCATAAAAAAAGAAGCATTTTAACAGGTTGAGACAGCACCAAGTCCACTAAGTGACATAAATAAAATAAATGATGCCATCATATGCGAGACAGCCTATACTGATGTACTTATATCTTCATCAATGCCTGCCAATTATATTCACATTAATTGGGCCAAGCTGTAAAATGAATAAAACATGAAAAAAAAATAATTGAAAAGGGAAAAGTGGGAAAAGGTTATTTATTCAAAGCCAGAAAAAAAAATAAAGTGAAATGCACTTTTACAGGAAGGAAAAAGATTTAAGCAATTTAAATAGTTGCCAATTAACTTTATGTCAAAGGACGAGGTGTCTGTACCTCAGTGCCTTACTATATAACAAAGCATCACATTTTAAAAGTATGACAAACATGTCATATTGATAGATAAAAAGGTTTATTAAGTGGAGCAGCACTCCGAGCTCAAAGTACAAGAGATTCAAATTTTAAGTAAAGTTTTATTTATAGTTACATTCCCGTTTGATTTGTCTCAGGCTCGTCTGACGAAGAGAGTATTTTGGTGTTGTGTTTATGACGTACACAGGGATTTGATATTAAAACTGGATCAAGGTGAATTAGTGCGGTAGCTACTATAGTTCTCTATGATATAATATAATTCCCGTGTTTTCTCTCTAACTTCGCACCCTGCTGCCGTTTGCGTGCCGTTTTTCCATTACAGTATGTAATTTGCTGTGCACTGGGAGGGAGCTGCGGTCGTCTGATGGAGTTGGTCTCATCTATAGCAGCTGTACCTCCTTTTGTAAGGATTATGCATCCAGCAGAAACTGGGACATCGGTCGTGACATTTCAAACACTATTAGGTCAAACCCTATTTAAACACTATTAATCAACATTTCAAACACCGATTCATTTATATCCATATATTTGTATCGAAACGCATGAAACATATGCATACACTGCAAATCCAGAGTAAGAGCATATAGAAGGTGCGTGCATGCGTGCGTAAAGAAGTGGCAGAGAGGGGAAGGGGGGCTTCTTAACATGGCTAAGAGGAAACGAGTGTCGCTCAATTAGACCTTATCCAACAATCAGGTCACATGGAGATGACTTCCACAAGCGCGCGCGCCGCGATCAGAGACATAATCCGCGCCGACAGAATTACACAGCAGCAACATCACAGCGGAGCTCAGAGATTTAAAATGCTCGCTGTGATCCCTCCGGAGTCAGATCACAGACTGCTTCTTTATCTGCCGCACAGGCACACAGTGAAAAGCTCCCTTACCTGTGTCTGAAGTTCAGAGCGCTGTTAGTTCCACTGGCTTGTTGTTCTTGGCCGCAACTCACTCTGTATCCTAATCCAGAGGATTTGTAAACCATTCAGAAATCCTTTGGGAATCAAACTCTGCAGAGGAAGGAGCAGGTGGCATCGCCTCTAATCCAGAAAGCGTGCCTCTGTGTGCAGCGTTTGTGTGTTTGGGGAGAGACGCTCACATTAACAGCTCTGCAAAACTGTCCTCAGGCGCGCGCGCGCGCGCACGCACGTACGTACGTGCGTACAGAGAGAGAGTCAGGCAGGCAGGCGGGCGGACGGACGGGCAAGACGATTTAGCGAGGAGGAGAGCCAGGTGGTCGAGCACGAATAGCGCGCCAGGCTGCTGAGCTCCAGAGGAAGAAGCTGAGTCCGTGCAGAGTTCAGCGCCAGAACGGTGCGCCCTGTCTGGGTAGGAAGCGCGGGGGCGCTACGGCTGTCAGATCCGGTCTCCTTCGGTCCGTGGTTCACTCGTGAGCAGAGGACTACGAACGGTCTCTTCTACTCTCTGCTCCTCTTGAAAAATAAGGGGAGACAGGCAGTCTTCAGCAGCTCCCACCCCCAGTCCCCGACGTGAGGACAAGCCCCGCCCTCCCCACGCAGGCTCAGCCAATAGTATCTTTGTATCGCTCTCTCGGCCACACACCCTTTCTCTCTCTCTCTCTCCGGACAATGAGGGGAACACAAAGACTCAGCTTCACTCCAGGAGGCGATCACACGTATTCAGCCTTTAAACCGAGTAGACACGTACTCTGCCATGCTCACTGAGCCGCAGAAGCACTTCTGTCCTCATTCAAAGCACAATAAAGAGATTTCACAGCATTTTAAAGCTCAGTTGCCACCTGTAGCTCCGGTCAGTGCACAAACATATGACAAAAATAATCAAGGGAAACCAGATTCAGTGAGTTTAATCAGAGAGTAAACGTTTCAGAGCACATCTTAAGAACAAGAAGATAGATCAGTGCAATCACAGATGTAATGCTCTGGTATCCTGTCCCTTTCTGGTTTCTTTGACTTTATTGTAAATTTCTAGATGTTGTTAACTTAATATTGTTGGGGGGGGGGGCATAGAAAAATGATGCCAGTGCCTTAAATCTGTATTCTATCTGTAGGCCAACATTTGGCAATAGCTGTAGATTTCTGTTTCTAAAAGACTTCTGTTTCTATATAAGTTAATGGAGAAAGGCCTTCTTTCTTGACCTCTGTAGACACTTTGCAGCTGACTTCATTGTCTGAATTAAAAAAACAACAAGAAAAAGCAATCTATTTTATAAAACTTGGTCATACCATCTTTCAAAAAGGAGGATTAGCCATGTTATTTTCCACTTGCTCATTGGCTAGCGACTTGCCAATCACAGATGTTGCACAATAGCTGAGACCCTGCAGACTGCCCGCACCAAGCAGCAACTTCCAGTGCTGCAGTCTAATAGTCACTTTTACTTATGAAGAGTCCTAACTGAGTGAAGTGACCCAGAAGTATCCTCATGGCAGCTTTTAGAAGAGCTGGTTGAATTTCTTAAATATTGAGGAATGCGCTTCCTTTATTACCTCTTTATTACTTACTATAGGCTTCACTAAACCATCTTTTTATAAAGGAAAGGAGACAGTATGATCTCACGTTTCAAAGTGACCTACTATACAAGTTTCAATGAAAACAGTCACTAATGTGGGTTAAGAAAAGTGTTCTATAAAATAAAGGTTAAAAAATAAAGTGAACTGAAGGTTCTGTTCTAGCATCGTTCAGCATGAGCAAGAAATTCACTGTCTATGAGTTACAGACCTACTAAATGACTACTAGATATGCTGTGTTGCATGCCTGAGACATCAAGACATTTGAGCTGTTCATACTACCATCTCTTGAGAAGATACTGCTTGAGATGACCAACATGGAAGGGAGAAGAGTGTTTGGCAATAGCTGGATGGAGATCAGTAAAACACAGCTGCATGCTTACATGGGGCTGTTGCTTCTTGCTGGGGTGCAATGAGGCTACTGCCAGCTTATGTTATGTTGAGTCAGGCCACTATTTTTCATGCTACTATGTCACTTCAGACCTTTCATGTGTTGTCAGGGGTCTTTGAATAAAAGACAAGGCTCCTCTCTCCTCAAAGTTAGCAATCTCAGACAGAACCACAACTGTGTTGTACTCTCCCAAAAAACAAACAAAACCTAAAAAGTCGTTGTGACAACTGCTGGTACAAAAAGTCAGATACGATCCTGGATTATAACATAAAACAGGAGGAGCTGACAGTCTGGATAAGGTCACTGGCACATACATGTACAAGCTAAAGACACCAGCATCCTGACAGGCGATGCCAGGGGGAGCAAGAGAAAGACGTACCAGCCCCCCCCCCAAACAAGGACAGGAAAACTGGCACTACTTGTTATACATGTAAGAAACATCTGCAAGGAACACTTTAGTTTAAGTGCAGTCAGATTAACTGAGGACCACAGTTTCCTTTTTCTAAGTCACTTCTTGATCATTTTCTATCAGTGTCAAGAAAAAGTGAAAAAGGAAAAGACATTTGGAAACGATCAGGGAGTTCTCTGAAGTATTCCACCACAACCAAGGGCTGAAAACTAAAGTCAAGTGAATAAAAACTGCACTTCCTCTAATGCCACTTGAGGCTGGCTCCAAAAGGGAGTCCATTGCTATCGACTTCATTGTTAAAATGCTCAGAAAGCACTTCTGGTCTCTGTAACCCCCCCCCCAACAACAACAACTGTTTTAAGGGTGAATTTCCTTAACACTTATTCATTTTGTCATGTGTGCTAAGAGGCAGGAAGGAAGAGGACCCAAACTGCAGACTCCAGAGGCAAAACTTAAAGTCCTCAGCTTTATATGCTGGTAATCCACAGGGAGAACAGAAGGCTACAGCAAAGCAGGTCAGGAGCAAGCAAACATGGCTAGAGTCCACACAACTGGCAGAGAAACCAACAATGAGAACGCAATAAAGAACTGAGTAAAACTAATATATACACAAGGGCTAACGAGGGAGAGAGTGGATCAGCCGGGGAAAACAGGTGAACAAAATGATACTGAAGAGACAAGGAGACACAAAACTGGAAACAATGAACGTGGAGCAGGAGGGTAGGAAAATGAAATAGAAACCTAATGGCACATTAGGTCACAGGACCTAATGACTACAGACCGGTTGCCTTAACTCCTGTGGTCATGAAATCCTTTGAAAGGACTGGCTATGACACATCTCAAGAGCATCACTGGACCTCTGCTGGACCCTCTGCAGTTTGCTTACTGGTCAAACAGGTCGGTGGATGATGCAGTCAACATGGGTTTGCACTACATCCTAGAACACCTGGACAGCCCACGGACTTACGTAAGAATCCTTTTTGTGGATTTTACCTCTGCATTTAACTCCATCATACCAGAACTACTCGACCTCAAACTGTCTCAGCTCAGTGTGTCCCCTGCCATCTGTCAGTGGATCACCAGCTTTCTGACAGACTGGACACAACAGGTGAGGCTAGGGGATATTACCTCTGACATAAGAACAGTCAGCACTGGTGCACCACAGTGCTGTGTTCTCTCTCCACTGCTATTTTCTCTTTACTCAAACGACTGTACCTCTACAGACCCAACAGTGAAACTTCTTAAGTTTGCAGACGACACTACGATCACTGGATTAATCCAGGATGAGTCTGCATATCAGCAGGAGAGTGAACGGCTGGTGCTCTGGTCAGAACAACCTAGAGCTGAACATACAAAAGACTGTAGAGATGGCATTGGATTTTAAAAGAAAACCCTCGACACTGCTCCCCATCACCACCTAAAATGGGAGGCCAACACCAACTCCATCCTCAAAAAGGCCCTGCAAAGGATGTACTTTCTGCATCAACTGAGGAAACACAGGAGCTGATGAAACAGCTCTACACTGCAGTCATTGAATCTGTCTTGTGTACATCCATCACAGTGTGGTTCGGTTCAGCCACAAAACAGGGCACATGCAGATTACAAAGGGTGGTGGATAGAGCA
>JAMQGT020013414.1:0-98083 GCA_024447675.2 Pterophyllum scalare
TGTCCAATCCCTGTATGTAATGTATGTATGTATGTATGTATGTATGTATGTATGTAATATTATTGAAAGCTCTTTTTACTTTGAAATGCCCATCTAAAATGGGTATTCTAGACTCAGACACAGACAAAATGGCTGGCTCACTTAGAATCACTGTGAAGGAGAATAAATTGCTAAATAAATTAATTCACTCTTCCTGAGAATTCAGTAAGAAGATTGATTCCACTCACAGGTCTGTACAGCCAATATGGTGCTATAGCCAGCAGCTTGTTTTGGATCAAGAATGCAATCAAGAGGGAAATGGCCTGTCTGTTCAAATGTAATAAAATGTATTTGTTTGCACAGGTTTCAATATCAAGGCCAGACAACTTTTAATAGGACCCACCTGTAAATTTGAACATTTGTAATCTGGCATTTAAGGCACTTTACTAGTCTAACCTCTCAGAAGCTTTTTATAGGGCAAGCCACATTTACTCAGTCATACACACTTTCATATTGTGCTAATTCTTTGCATACACACACACTGATGGATGCATTTGTGGCAATTTGTGGTGTATTGCCCAAGGACACTTCAGCAGCGTGGGATGAGCTGGAAATTGAACCACCCACTTTCTTTTTTTTCCAACAATGTTTTTTTTTTCTCAACACATAAAAAACCCCTAACCTATCATCTAAATCAAAACATGGCGATCCACATACTTTGAAAACAAAACTTAAAAAATGTCACGTCAAATCAAAGATGTATCAAAAAAATAACCGCACGGCATTGTTTACATTAAACTGCTCAATCTGACCAAAAGTTCAAAAAGGGTTCCCCAGACCCTTTTCATTTGCCCTTCAATATATTTCCAGTGGATAATATTTGTTTTTACCAAAACAAAACTGAGGTTAATTCATGTCTGCATCCTTCTCGATACAGATCACACAGAAACAGCTTTGGGTTGAGTGGAATTTGTTTTTGTGATATGAAATCTTCTGTGACCCTTCTGCCTCTGTGCATTTGGTGCCCATGTTTGGTATATTTTAACTATAATTTAATAAAATTAACTTGGCAGGAGTAACATATGTTCTTTCTAACCAGATATAGTCTGAGGTGTGCACTTACCATTTGAACTCCAGGGCAAGCTGATTTGTAATCACCTGCCAAGGTTTTATTTTTAAGTCTTCATTCATTTAGCTCATTCTGAGAATACTCCGAATGAGCTGCTCATACTTTTTTTTTTTTTGCTTTTACAAAACTTTTCAGCTGTAGCAATAAAATAAAACTTTTTTTTTTCTTCAGAATAATTTTATGCCTCAGTTATTCAAAGGACTTCATAACATTATACAAATCTTGAATTCTTAAAGCCCTTTAAAGATTCAAAGGTTAAATGAAGCTGCTTCTTCTCTTGCAGGGATGAAAATCTGTTTATTTTATAACAGAGAATTTGGTTATTTTAGTTTCTCACACCACATCAAATTTTAATCATCTGTTTAACAATTGGCTTATCAGTCTGCCTTTGCAGTTTTTTGTGGCAGGGTAGAAATAAATGGCAAAAAGATCATACCATGTGTGCTTTTTAACCCTCTACAATCAAAAGGCAAGTTTAACAAAGCCTGACTTTTCTCTTTTTAATTCCATATGAATTTATTTAATTAAATTTTTTTTTTTTGATGAACAAATCCTTCGGAGATTTCACAGAAAAGTTTTGAGAAAATGAAGTAACTTTGGTAAAATGTTCAACTTTTTAAAATACCAGTTCCTGAAAGAAGCCACCAGTCCTTTTGATTGGTGGATGATCAGCTCCTCCTGCTGAGCCAGAGCTGCCTCTACAGTTGTTTTCACACATGCACTGCAGCCCTGATTTTTATCTTTCATCCGACAGAGGTGAGAGTGTGTGATGCAGCCGGCCCCGACAATCTGTTTTTAACCTGCCAGCTCACCGGTACGAAGCCCGTTTGATGTCGGATTGTACCGACATGTGAGCGGCGCTGCTAATAGTCTGATGCATTCACCACTAGAGAGTGGGCATCATGTGTGCTGCCTCCTGCACCAGCAGCCTCCATCCAGGCATCGCCCTCACTTAGGAGTCTTACAGGCAGTGCGGGTGCATCTGATGCAGACTGTTGGCAGGTGTGTGCTACATGAGAGGAAATCCAATTCTTTAGAATAAGGTTTGTACCTTATTCTAAAAAAATGGCTGAAGTTCATGTGTGAACATGAGTAAAAAAACAGAAACAATCTATCTCTGATATAAAGAGTATACACTTTGATGTGGAGGAATTTATGGAATAATGGAAGACTGGTTAAAACAAAAAGTCAAAAAATAAAGTACAAGCTATATAAAATGAAACTCTTCACAGGTCTTGTGCGGCAATTTGACCAAGACGAAGAACAGTTTATTTATTTGTGCTCTTATTTCAGGACCTTGAAGAGTTCTGCTTCAAGTTCTGCGTAAATCACCTGACTGAGGTGACTCAGACCACTGCTTTCTGGCAGATTGATGGTAATCTGCTCAAAGATTTCATTTGTCGAGCCAGTCGCTGTGGAGCCTTCAAAAACTGACCTCATCCCAAGGTACTGATCGGGACCGATGCAGAACAGGCTGCGGACTCCAGGAAGGACTTTTCCTAATACTTCATTACCATCAGTTGACTGCACACATTTTCACTGACAGGTGGTCACACAGTAGAAATCTTTAGATTTACCATCACTGTCAGATTTGTGGTTCATCTTAATGCAGACTCGACCGCTACTGAAATTAGAAGCTGGAAGGTAGCAGCATTGTTTTGTAATACTGTTACTGTTTCTAACAGTGCCTGAGCTTAATCTGTGTAAAGGAGGAGCTCGGTTTCATTGAGAGGCATGCTATTGCTTGATGAATTTATTTCTTTTTAACTAAAAAGATTCATGCCAGTTGCCTTATTTGGCTTTACTTTTTCTAGTATTAAGTGACCAAGTTACTTCTGGGTTTTGCATGTGTATTTTCAGGATGTTTACTTCTCTGAACTAGAAGAGATTATAGTTTGGATGTCATTTAGATTTATGGTTTTCAGTTTGAAATATGAGATTCTTTGTACTTTTTTTTTTTCCACAGTGGGTACGGAAAGTATTCAGACCCCTTTAAATTTGTCACTCTTTGTTTCATGGCAGCCATTTGCCAAAATCAAAAAAGTTCATTTTATTTCTCATTAATGTACACTCAGCACCCCATCTTGACAGAAAAAAACAGAAATGTAGAAATTTTAGCAAATTTATTAAAAAAGAAAAACTAAAATATCACATGGTCATAAGTATTCAGACCCTTTGCTCAGTATTGAATAGAAGCACCCTTTTGAGCTAGTACAGCCATGAGTCTTGGGAATGATGCAACAAGTTTTTCACACCTGGATTTGGGGATCCTCTGCCATTCTTCCTTGCAGATCCTCTCCAGTTCCGTCAGGTTGGATGGTGAATGTTGGTGGACAGCCATTTTCAGGTCTCTCCAGAGATGCTCAGTTGTGTTTAGGTCAGGGCTCTGGCTGGGCCAGTCAAGAATGGTCACAGAGTTGTTCTGAAGCCACTCCTCTGTTATTTTAGCTGTGTGTTTAGGGTCATTGATAATAATAATAATAACACCTTAGACTTATATAGCACTTTTCACTTCTGTGCACCATTCAGTCACACCTCAATCATACTTGGTGGTGGTAAGCTACTAATGTACCCGCAGCTGCCCTGGGGCAGTCTGATTGGCATGGCTGCCAATTCATGCCTACGGCCCCTCCGACCACCAACCACACAACCACATTCACACTTAAGCAATGTGGGTTAAGTGTCTTGCCCAGGGACACAATGACAGCACACACCCAGACAGGAACAGGGACTCGAACCCAAGTCCTTCCGTGAGCACCTACCCACTGCGCCACTTCCACTGCACTAACCAACCTCGTTGTCTTGTTTGAAGGTGAACCTTCGGCCCAGTCTGAGGTCCTGAGCACTCTGGAAGAGGTTTTCTTCCAGGATATCTCTGTACTTGGCTGCATTCATCTTTCCTTCAATTGCAACCAGTCGTCCTGTCCCTGCAGCTGAAAAACACCCCCATAGCATGATGCTGCCACCACCATGTTTCACTGTTGGGATTGTATTGGGCAAATGATGAGCAGTGCCTGGTTTTCTCCACACATATCGCTTAGAATTAATGCCAAAAAGTTCAATCTTTGTCTCATCAGACCAGAGAATCTTATTTCTCATAGTCTGGGAGTCCTTCATGTGTTTTTTGGCAAACTATGTGGGCTTTCATATGTCTTGCACTGAGGAGAGGCTTCCGTCGGGCCACTGCCATAAAGCCCTGACTGGTGGAGGGCTGCAGTGATAGTTGACTTTGTGGAACTTCTTCCCATCTCCCTACTGCATCTCTGGAGCTCACCCACAGTGATCTTTGGGTTCTTCTTTACCTCTCTCACCAAGGCTCTTCTCCCACGATTGCTCAGTTTGGCTGGACGGCCAGGTCTAGGAAGAGTTTTGGTCGTCCCAAACTTCTTCCATTTAAGGATTATGGAGGCCGCTGTGCTCTTAGGAACTTTGAGTGCTGCAGAAATTCTTTTGTAACCTTGGACAGATCTGTGCCTTGCCACAATTCAGTCTCTGAGCTCCTTGGGCAGTTCCTTCGACCTCATGATTCTCATTTGCTCTGACATGCACTGTGAGCTCTTATATAGACAGGTGTGTGCCTTTCTTAATCAAGTTCAATCAGTTTAATTAAACACAACTGGACTCCAATGAAGGAGTAGAACCATCTCAAGGAGGATCAGAAGAAATGGACATCATGGGAGTTAAATATGAGTGTCACAGCAAAGGGTCTGAATACTCATGACCATGTGATATTTCAGTTTTTCTTTTTTAATAAATTTGCAAAAATTTCTACAATTGTTTTTTTTTTCTGTCGAGATGGGGTGCTGAGTGTACATTAATGAAAAATAAAATGAACTTTTTTGATTTTAGCAAACAGCTGCAATGAAACAAAGAGTGAAAAATTTAAAGGGGTCTGAATACTTTCCATACCCACTGCATATTAACTTATAGTATTTGAAGACTGGACACTGACCTATCATTAATTCTCAAGCATCCAATGCTGGATTAAATCTGTGTAGGTCAACATCAAGGCAGTAAATAGTGGTCCTGGTGACTTCCACAGCTGCTAAGGTGTCATCTTCTGTTGAAATTGTAAGATGACCCAAAGATGGGAACTTGCGTTCAGTCTTTAAATTTTTGCATTTCATATGATGGATTGTGTTGTTATAAGCCACTAAAAGTTCCATAATATCTATTTCCAGGCAGTTAAACATGTCTGGTTATCAGCTCACACAAGCAGGGAGCCATTCACACTCAGTTTAAGGCAAGTCGCCTTTCTTAGACTTCCATCTGCTGTATGCTAAAAATCAGTATTTTACAGTATTAATGTTTATAAATCTGTTCTTTGGAACTTCTGCACTACTGCTTTAAATATTTTTGAACAACATATTTGCAAATTTATCTGAAGGACACAAATCAGTAATTGTTTATTGAAATTAGGGGTTATGAAGTACCAGTTAAATTTTGTAACCTAGTCAAGGAAATGAATAAAAACACCTTGATTGATATTATGTAAACTTCAACAGATCAGATGTCTCCTCTTGATCAGTAAACCACAACATGTCTTTCCTAAAATTCCCACCAGTTCTTTTTTTTCCATAAGCACATCGTCATAGTCTTAAGGCATACCCAATATAAATATACAGTTTTGATAAAATGTTTTTTAAAAACATGTAAACGTTTGCAAGTTTTAAAAGAAACAAACAAAAAAAACCTCTTTAAAAGCTGGCGGTCGTGTTCTTATGATAGCTGCGCATCGACTCATTTTCTCAGTGCGGACACGACCTCTTTCATTGCTGCTGCCGCCTTCTGGAGGTCCATTTGTTTCTTCTGTAGCTCTGTAACCACAGTTTTCATTTTGTAATTACAATAAAAATAAGTATAAAACATTTTAAAATAAGTGCAGTGTAATAAAAAAGTAAAACTGAACTTCAATGCAATTATTTCTGTGTTGTTTTTTTTTTGACTATCTCCTGAAATCATTTTGCTCCATGATTCCAGTGAAACACACTTTGTTGATACAATGGTACTTTTATATACAGCACCAGTCAAAAGTTTGGACATACCTTCTCATTCAACCCCTCCATTGTAAATTAATACTGAAGTCGTCCAGGCTATGAAGGAACACATAAGGAATAATGTAGTAAACTTTAAAGTGTTAAAGCAAAACATGTTTTAGATTCTCCAAAGTAGGCACCTTTTGCTCTGATTACAGCTTTGCAAACTCCTGGCATTCTCTCAGTCAGCTTCATGAGGTAATCACCTGAAATGGTTTTCCGACAGTCTTGAAGGACTTCCCAGAGGTGCTGAGCACTTGTTGGCTACTTTGTCTTCAAATGATGCTCCCACTAAGCACAGACCAGATGGGATGGCATGTCACTGCAGAATGCTGTGGTAGCCATGTTGGTTAAGTGTGCCTTGGATTTTGAATAAATTGTCAACAGTGTCACCAGCAAAGCACCCCCATACCATCACACTTCCTCTTCCATACTTCATGGTGAGAACTACACAAGTAGGAACCATCTGCATCTTATACAGATATGGCATTTGGAACCAAAAATCTCAAATTTGGACTCATCAGCTCAAAGGACAGATTTCCACTGGTCTAATGTCCATTCCTTGTGTTCCTTGGCCCAAGCCATTTTCTGCTCCTTTCTTTTTTTCTTTTTTTCCATTAGAAGTGGCTTCTTTGTAACAATTCAACCATAAAGTCCAGATTCATGCAGTCTTCTCTGAGCAGTTGATGTTGAGATGTGCGTGCTACTTGAACTCTGAAGCATTTAGGTGGGCTCTTATCTGGGGTGCTGTTAACTTGCAGTTTCTGAGGCTGGTAACTCTGAAATGATCTTGTGCAACAGAGGGAACTCCTGGTCTTCCTTTCCTGGGGCAGTCCTGATGAGAGCCAGTTTTATCATAACATTTGATGGTCTTTGCCACTGCATTTGAGGATACTTTAAAAGTTATTGAAATCTTTCAGACTGACTGACCTTCATTTCTTACAGTAATGTTGGCCTGTCGGTTTTCTGTACTTAGCTGAGTAGTTCTTGCCATAATATAGATTAGAACATTACTCAAATAGGACTATTCACTGTATACCATCCCTACCTCTTCACAACACAACAGATGGTCTAAAACACATGAAGACAGGCACAGCTGTTAACTGAAAGTCATTCCAGGTGACTACCTCATAAAGCTGACTGAGAAAATGTCAACATGTGCAAAGCTGTCATCTAAGTAAGAGAGGAATCTGAAATCTAAAAACATTCTGATTTGCTCAACATTTTTTTTGTTTACTGCATAATTCCATATGTATTTCTTCATAGTTTGGATGACTTTAGTATTAATCTACAATGGAGACAATTTTTAAATAATGAAACAACATTATTAGAACGTGTGTCCAAGCTTTTGAATGATACTGTACATAAAAATGAATGAAAGTATGAGGCACTGCAGTTTCTCAGTTTAAAACACTACTTTTACATTTGTTTATATTTTGCTTTATATTTATATCTTGCTCTACACTCCCCACCCACAGTGGGAACAGTAAGAAAACTCCCTTTATTCTTGAGAACATTTGGGTTTTCATAGGAATGTTTCTGTTTGTTAAGCCACTTAACACTGACCTATGAATCATTCAAGTATAAAAAGGCATCTAACTTAAGGATGAACCAGCGTTGAGTCTACGCATAATAAGCAACTTAGTTGCTAGCAGCCTGTCACAAAAACCCAATTTGTTTCCTCTTCTTTAGTTGAATCTATCAAAAATGTCAAAGATAATGCAGTTTGACAGGCATATAATAGTATTTTTGCACCAACAAGGTGATTCCCAAAGACCTATGAGCTGAAAACTATCACATCTCAGCATGGTCTCTCCTTAAAAAAATAAATAAAAAAAAACTGAGAAACTGGATAAGTGGAGGACAAAAGAAGTGTCAGATTTTTTTAAGCCCATCTACAGCAAATGAACAGCATCTGAAAGACCTGACACAGAACCTAAGAGATGCACTTGGTCCTGCCAGATACCGCCCGACTGTCCAGGAGTTCAGTGATGCCCCGATCCACATTTGGGATGCAATCCCCACCCCATCTGAAGCATGCCCAGATGTAAGGTGTCTAATGAGCCACATTATAATACAAGTTGGATCAGCCTGTGAGTCCAATTTTTAGCTTTATGATTACACAATGTATCGATATAGACAGCTTCCATGGTATCAAATGTACCCACAGATACCCAAGAAAATGGGAATCTGTGTTGAGCTTGAAATGTTAGTATTGCAACAACTCTAATATATCCATGAAGCAAAAGTAAATTACTGTTAACCAAAGAGTGTAATCAGGAGACCAACTAATTATGCACTACTAGAGCAACACTGTTGTACCTTCCTGCTGCTTAGTCACAAACGCTGCCAATTTCCCGAGAAGCTGCCATCACCGACAGTGCAAGATCATATTCTGTGGGAAGAAGAAAAAAAAAACAAAACAAAAAAAAAACCACGATCAGATTTTCACATTCCTCCAGTTAAAACATAACGGTTGGATGGAGTCTAATGAGCGTCATATATCCTTACCCTCTTGGCTGGCCTGTTCTGACTGGATTTTGTTGGAGATATCATTCATGCTATTAATGAAGTCAGTGAAGATGGCCTGTGTACATCCTGCTACATTACAGCTTTTCCAGAAGGTGGTGGAGTCGATTTTAGGCTCTGAACCTGAGGGAAGCGCCACGGGAGAGGAAGAGGAAGACTTAATGGATACACAGACGGGTTCAGGCGGCGCAGGGGAAATGGCCGAGCTGGTGCAGGGAGGTGATTTGAACTGGCCAAGAGAAGGAGGGAGGTCAGCGGAGCTTGGCCGTGGGACAGAGGGTGCAGTAGTGTGTTGACCGGGACTTTGGACAGCGTTCTGCTCAGGACTGGATCCTAAAAATAAAGGTGGTCTATGAGTCCTCGCAGCTTTTACCATTTCAGTACCCTGATTCCTGTTTGATTCTTGAAAATCTCTCCATTTCATGTGAAAGCAACTTCTTAACCTTTCTAGATGAGTGTTTGTCATACATTTACTTCACAGGCATAAACAGATTAATTTCTCTCCAATCATTCACCACTGAAAATACTTGCTCTGTCAAGTTTGACAAGGAACCTCTTTGAGCACATTTCTTTTGAAGTATTTTAATGAATTATCTAATAATGACAAAGTGTGTCTTTTTTCACAGGCATGCACATAACCTTCACTTTGTGATTGTAAATGTGCAAAATACTTCCAAAAATATGCTGATCAGCCAAACGATTAAAACCACCTGCCTGATATTCTGTAGATTAGCTTTGTGCCACGCTAACAGCTCTGACCTGTCAAGGCAGGGACTCCACAAGCCCTCTGCAGGTTTCCTGGGTTATCAGGCGCCGATATGACAGTAGCAGCTCTGGCGAGGCTACGTCCATCTTTTATAAATATATTCTATGGCTGCTTTGCATCTTCATACACAGTCAACTGCAATGCAGTGTAGCCAGTATTAAGTTTGTGCTACAGTAGCACTTCTTCTGTGGGTGCCTCTAATGCTTTTGCTTCTTCACTTGTTGTCCTTCCTTTAACTACCGTGGGCAGGAAATAATCATTGCATATGTGTAACTGCCCCAGAAGACCTGCACTTTTGGATATGCTCTGACCCAGCCTCATCATCACTGGGCCTTGTCAAAGCCGCTCAAATCCTTACACTTCCCATTTGTCCTAATTCCATGGCATCAACTTTAAGAACTGATCGTTCACTTGCTACCTGTAGTAATAGACACATAATATTTTGTCTGACTGCTGTATAATCATCAAAATTTTTTGGTCTTATAAAATATATGCTCAGTCTCTGGAGGAGAAACCTTACCATTGTGCATATTCTCATCTGGCTCTATATCGGCATTAACTAAAAAATCTTCTCGTGGAGCGGATTCAGTCTGAGGGAAAAGTTCAGCAGTTGACAATGTAAGTGGCTCAGACAGTACACAGATCTCCACAGGAAGCAGCAGACTCTCTGACTCAGCATCCTAAGAAGAAGAAAGCACATCTCATCACAACACCATCCTGCTTGTGCTCTTTCTATACCTCATATGAATTGCATGTAAAAAAGATGGATTTTTTAATTTTCCTTTAGAGATCGCTTCATTAAAATTGTTACACATTGGTTATGAAACTAATGTGAATATATATCAGAAAAAGACCAAATCTTCAGAGTACTAAATATTTATTAATGTATAAAGAAAAGAGCACTATAGCTGCTAGGGAAAAAGAGAACATCTGAGAACTCACAGAGTCTATGATTGTGTTGTCTTCATCATTTTCATCCTCCACGTGATTTCCTAAAAAAAAAAACATGTTTGCCAATAATAAGAAAAAAAAGTCAGCTCTAAAATATGCAAACTATACACACTGAATCAGTGACAACTTACCTGACGGAGACCCAGCAGGGTTCTCAGTGTCTCTTCTGTAAACATCATTTAAAAAAATGAATAAAATAAATTTTAAAAATCCTCTACTGACATTTTTATAAACCAAGTAAAAAGTAACCATACAAACGCCCCTAAAAAACTGAGATTCAATAGGCAATAAATTCTGCAGTCATGTTTGGCCTTTCTGGTGGTGTTTTGTTAGGCTGCAATTTAATAAAACTTGCTGGTAGTGTGCCTTGTCTGTTAACTCTAGTCAACTTTTTCATTATTAGACGACTCTACAAAGTTAATGAAAAAACTGAAAGGAGTCAAAAGTTCTGTGGACCAAAGATTGTGTCTTGTTTTGTACAATCAATACTCCAAACTTGCAATTTTTATATATATATATATATAAAAACAAAAACACAAAACCTACCTGATAACCTCAGGCACAGTCTGCCATCACGAGAAGTAAAATCAGCATATGAGACAGGACAAAAATTGATATTTAAAGTTATTTGTCATATTCAGCCTCTAATGATGTTATTGGAGAATTAATCAAAGATCATACTTTGAGTTCTGGAACTGAGTTTGCACTTTCATCTATATCCGACTCTAAAGGGGCATATATATCCATTGGTGTGTTGTCTTCATTGTCATTGTCAACTATTTAAATAAAAGAAAAAAAAGAAAAAGTGGTTGGTTAGCTGGAGCATGAGAAGCCCACAGAGGTGAAATTTTATTTTCTTGCAGTATGGTTGACCTGAATTTGAAGAATCAGAGATCCTCTTCTTCCAGTCTTCAGGTTTATGTTTACAGCGGGTCGCCTCCGGCCTGCGACAAAGATTAGGAATCATGACAACTGTGTCTGGTGGTGGACGGCCAAGGGAAAAAAGTTTTTCTTTGGACATTGGCCGCATTTTCACTCATTTTCAGTCCAGTCTTTATACCTGACCATTTTCACATGAATGCTTTTTATTTGTTGAACCACTTAACACTGACCTATGAATCATTCAAGGATAAAAAAAAAAAAAGGCACCTTACTAAAGGCATGAACCACTGTTGTGTCTACATATAACAGACAACTTAGCTAAGAGCCAGTTTTAATGAGCATTTTTAGGTACTTTGTTACTAGCAGCCTGTCATAAAAAACACAATTTGTCCCCATTTCTTTATTTCATCTATGAAAAATGCCAAAGATTACAGTTTGACAGGCATATAATAATATTAGCTGTTAGCTAAAAACTTGGCATATCTTGGCACTGCGTGACCTTAATACATTTGACTTAAGACATTTGCACAGTACTGTACAGGACCACTATGGCTCCTGACTTATTTTTGTGGAAAAAAGAAAAACAACAACAACAACAATATGGGTTGTGGAGTGTGAAACCACTGATTTAGAAACTGTTTAAAGTAAAAAGCTTGTAAATTTAGGTTGATGTGCATCCCATACTCACTTGTCACAGTCACTCAGCCGTCTCTGTTTAAAAAGCAAAAACACAACAGTTTAAAAAAAAAAAAATAATAATTTGAAAAATGCCACTAAAAAAACAAAAAACAACTTTAAACAACTGTACAATACCTTGCTAGAGCTACACATCGTACTGTTGGATGAGCTGGAGTCACTGTTGTGCACGGAGGGTCCGGCTACTGTGACATCACCTGTCATTAACAAAGCAATTTAATCTCTGACACAATGGGGGGAAAAACTACTGAAAACATAACTCTGGACAACACTTACCATTGCCGTTCTTCTTATGTGACGCAGGAGCATGTTTGTCACAATATAACCTTAAAAAATAAACACCTGCTCGTTAGAATACGACTGATGGGATCGGAGCAGTAAAAATTAAAGTCAAAGAAAGATGTTTGTAAATACTCACATAACAATGCTATTAGACAGACTTTCCAAGCTGATATTTCCTTCTCTCTTCTCACAAGCTAGGCAGAATACCTCATGAAAGCACAATGGATTGCTCATTTAGAATAGAATAAAATACACACAAATGCACTCGGCACCAGAACACCACAGGTCACAGGGCGATGATCGATTTTGTAGTCGTATCATCAGGCTTGCGGCCCTATGTTTTGGACACTGAGTCTGAGTGGACCATGTTCTGCACCTTCATTGCTGCTTTATGGAACTGCCGCTCACCGGGTCGCAGCTGTCATAGGGCGTGAGGCACAGTACACCCTGTACAGGTCGCCAGCCTGTCGCAGGGCTAACACAGAGAGACAGACAGCCATTCACACTCATGGGCAATTTAGAGTGACCAATTAACCTAACCCCAGTAACTGCATGTCTTTGGACTGTGGGAGGAAACTGGAGTACTCCGAAGAAACCCACTCAGACATGGGGAGAACATGCAAACGCCACACAGCGAGAGGCCCGGGAACCCAGACCTTCTAGATGTTATTCTAACTGTGAGCCACCGTGCTGCCCTCGCTTGGTAATCAAAAAGAAAAAAAATTAACTGCCTATGCCTTTGTTTATGAATTACCCACAGAACCATCCACTTCATCTCACCCCTGGTCTTTGTTCTGGTGTTATGAGAATTTATTAAGCACTACTACTTCCAAAATAATAAACAAAACAAAAAAGCATAAAACTACAAGACCCCCCCCCCCAAAAAAAAAATAAATAAATAAATTTAAAAATCAGCTAACCTTAGATGGTCCAGGTTCACTGGAGTTTTTGAGGGTTTTGGAGGTTCTGGGCTTTTTGATGGACCCCTGTCTTTCTGGTCATGAAATAGAAAAATGAAAATCATAATATTTCATAAACTCAATTTAAAAAAAAAGTATAAAGGACAAAAACTCAACACTCACGTTTTTGCTGCTGATAGTGGGGTGAGCAGTATATCCTGTTAGAAAAACAACACAGCTAAATTCAAAAGCATTCTTAATTGCAATTATTATTAATTGTTGTTGTTGTTGCTTTTTTTTAGATTAGCTGAACATGTTTTAGGACACAAAGCTAAACATATGTTGAACTGACACATAGCTCTCCTTGACTGCATCCTCAATAGCCTTGGCTCCCTCTTTAACAGCACATGGGTAATGGTAGGACTTCTGGCAGCGTTTGATTTCACACCCAGCAGTGGCTCCCTTCCTCTTGCAGTGGTTACAAGTCTTATGCAAAAAAAATAAATAAATAAAAAAATGAATGAGACCATTAAAGACCATTCCCAGTGCATGCCCTAATTTAGATCTGACAATTACAAAAATATTTACCAGTTTGCTTCCTCGTTTCACCTCCTTCAGCACATCCTCCACCGAGAAGCCAAACAGGTTCATCGAACTCTGGTGAATCCCGGCAAAAGATCCCAGAAGAAAATAACTGGAGATAACACAAGAGAGCACAAAATGAGCATAAATGGACATAAAGTAGGAAACTGGTGAGTTTGTAAATATGAGAGTCGTCCTAAAGCAACTCAAAGATGTTAAGGTTGTCCAGATGTGTGTGAAATAGTCTAAGTGTGCAAGCATCCCTTACTGAAGAATACACAAACAAAGTAAAGTATCAAAAATACAATGGCAGAATCAGTTAGGATAATAAGTTTGATTCATCAGACTATGTAAGCCTATATTTGAAGTTCATAAACGCAGTCAGTGCCTTGCCTGAAGTGTACAACTCATGAAAATTCGGTTTTTCCTACCTCGAGATGGTCTGCTAGTTTTGTCTTTAGTGAAAAGCCTGCTCTGTTGGGCTGAGATAAGTGAGTGACTTGGAGAAACTCTTGGGTTGCTTTTGCTTTGGGTCATTATCCATTTGCACCGTCAAACGCTGTCTGATCAGTTTTGTAGCTTTTGGCTGAATCTACACACTTCACAATTCATCCTGCTGCTTCTATCAGCAGCTACATCATCAATAAACACGAGTAGCCAGGTTCCACTGTCAGCCGCATGCTCACACCATAACATTGCCTCCACCTGTTTGCTGGGTAATGTGATATGCTTAAGATCACGAGGCGTTTCTCTGCTCCATACTTTCCAGTTCCCATCATTCTGGTACAAGTTAATCTTGGTTTCATGTCTCCAAATAATTGCTTTCCAGAACTGTGCAGACTCTTCTAGATGTGGTCTTTCAGGCCTTTTAGTGTTGCTGTGCTGGCCACTTAATTCCTCTTTTTTATGAATTTGGCCACTCCTAAAGTGTCTGCAGCGTCCTTCACCGGCATCACGTCTTCTTCCAGTGAAAAGATACAAAATCTAAATTGGAATCAACTGCAGACATTTTATCTTGATAAGGAGGGAACAGGCCTCACCTGGCCATTAAATCAGTCAAGTGTCCTTTTAAGACTCTGAAAATGAATTCCAAATTAAAGATGAAAGTTTGCATGTTCAAAAAAAAGAGAAACCTTTCAAAATCTATTGTAGTGGCGTACAGAGGCAAAATGACAAAAGCTATCATTGTCCAAATACTTAGGGACGTAACTGTGTTTACATCTAAGTCGCATTTTAATGTTACATCAGTTGCAAAAGAACTAATCCATTTACTCTTCATATGTCGTCACTAGAATAGAAGTATGAAAATCAGCCAGATGAAATAATCGTGAGTTAATCCAAACTTCCTGTGCTTCTTGGCCACACTTAGGTTTCTGTCCACTATCTAAATGCGGTGTTGTCGCTCACTCTGCGCTCTCCTTAGGGCAAGACCCTGCGCTATAACGCACGGCGTGCTTCTTAGGGACAGCGGTGAGTCGCAACCTACTCGTTACAAAAGAAATAAAGACGAAAAACAGAAGCATGCTTGTATCTACCAGGCAGTTCTGATGAGCCGTGACTTCATCTTTAGTCGACAAGGTTCCGGTTATCTTCGTCTCTTCTGACCGCTGACAAAGTATGCAGGACACTCTGCTACCGCTCATTTCTACCGACTAACACGCGGTTAGTTAAAGTACTCAGCTCGTTCTCTCTAACTTACTCACATACGTCCACACTGAATAAATCCTGCGACGCATCGATGATTTCCTCGTTTCTACTTCGCCTCCCAATTCTTTGGCTGTGGGGTTGCCAGGTTCTCTGAGAAACATCCTCCTTTCCGTCCGACAAAAATGACGTCAAATTATTACTAATGTCCATATAACTATTTTATACATAAATATAATCATTTTGAAATTGATAAATAATAGTTTAGGACATATTTAGGTTACCTTTATCCTGATTACCTTAAAAAAATCTTAACCTTTGCCTGCCCATCAAATAAAGTTTATTTTGGTTTATTATTTCCGGTGAATTATACACTGAAAGAAAAGAAAAAGAAAACCTTTGCTATACAGTTATGAAATGATTCAATAATAATACACTATTAACTGCAGCAACCTCGGTTCGTATCCGGGTCACAGCACCAATAACAGCTGGATAGTTTAGTAGCAACACTACTGTCTTTGGTACAATAGGTCCCTGTCAGGTCTTGAGGAGCCACAACATACTGATGAGAAGTGGGCTGCTGGAACAAGAGTAAGGCATAAGTGGAGAACCAATGAGAATAGGGAACTGTTGGAATGCATTCCAGCGGTCTTGCCTGGTGTAGTAGACCTGAGCCTCTATTGATCTTGTGCTTAGAGCTTATTCCTGTGCCGCCATGATTAGTGCCTCTGTGCTGTCTTTCAGTCCAGCTTTGACCAGCTTTTAGTAGGATTTTCAATATCAGCCACTTCTTCTATCTGCCGTGGTGCATGCCATGCAGGGGCCTATCCTTCCATAACGGCTCCTGTTCTTGCTCCTATTGGTTTTCAGGTTTCTACAATGGAAGGTATTCACTAAGCACGTGATCATTTGGCTGTCTTCCTGGTGTACTTATGGATTTTTGCTGTTTCATCAAGGATAGTGGTTCTGACACTCACTACTCCTCGGCCTCCTTCCTTCCACTTAGCGTACAGTCTCAGGGTGCTTGATTTAGGGTGAAACTCTCCATGCATGGTAAGGAGCTTGTCTTGATGTCAGTGGCTTCTGTCTCCTCCTTTGGCCAGCTTAGTATCCCAGCAGGGTATCTGACAAGCGGCAGGGCGTAGGCATTGATTGCCCAGATCTTGTACTTCCCATTCAGCTGACTCCTCAGGACTTGTCTCACCCTCTGCAGGTACTTGGCCATTGTAGCTTTCCTAGCAGCCTCTTCATGGTTCCCATTTGCTTGTGGGATTCCAAGGTACTTGTAGATGCCCTCTATGTCTGCAATGTTGCCTTCTGGTAGTGCAATCCTCTCATTTCTGACTACCTTCCCTCTCTGTGTTACCATCCAACTACAGTTCTCCAGTCTGAATGACATTATAATGTCATTACTGTAGATCAGGGGTGGGCAACTCCAGGCCTCGAGGGCCAGTGTCCTGCAGGTTTTAGATGTGTCCCTGATCCACCACACCTGAATCAAATGGCTGAATTACCTCCTCAGTATGCAGTCAAGTTCTCCAGCGTCCTGCTAATGGCTTCTATATGTGATTCAGGTGTGTTGGATCAGGAACACAACTAAAACCTGCAGGACACCGGCCCTCGAGGCCTGGAGTTGCCCACCCCTGTTGTAAATCCTAGTGGTGTGGATCAGCGAATCTATGTCTCGTTCACTCCTGGCATACAGCCTGATGCCATCCAGATGTGTGTGTGGTTTTTTTTAAATTGTCAAATGCCACATTTCACTGAAAGGCTAATGCCAATTTATTATTACAATGTTATTTTTCAGCTAAGTGTAGTTTGACACATCAAAAATGGAAGACTTCAGATTAGCTCTCAGCACCATCAAGAACAAATTACACACACACACACAGAAAGAGAGGGAGATGGTGAGTGAATTGTCACAAGTCATTTATGTAAAAAAATTGGACACGTCACAAAGCAGTGACATCACCATACTTAATGTACAATATAGCATCTCCTTTAGCAAACATTTCATGACAGACACATATTAATAAACAATATCTACATTCCAAACATGGTCCCTCTGCTGGGAATAAGTTAACCTATACAGTGATCTCTCATCATTCGCATGGAGACAAAGTTTTAAAACTTTAGCATACATGAAAACGCACAAAGAGTTTGACCATGAGGCTATCAGGAAAGGACAAACGCTCACACACAAACTCTGGACAGCTGGTGGCAGAACAGGTTTCTAATGACAGACTGGCAACCGACAGGAGGAGAGTTAATAGACAGCAAGACAATAAAAGAGCTGCTGAATATGTGTGGGTGTTTCATACAAATAAATAAACACTGAAAAAAGAAGAGAAAAAAGTGGACAGAGAGGTGACTCTCACGAACAGTTCATTCACGCTAAAGAAACTGTAAATCTCCCTCTTTTTCCATTTAGAGTTAAAATATAAACTCCTGGGTAAATTAGTGTGCATCAACACAATTGCTGTCCACTAATCTCCCCACTTTTAGTGTGCACATAAACAGATGCATTCACTGAGATCAGTCCTGCTGGCCCATTCATACATCTGTTAGATTATCATCACATGGATCTTCTGTCTCCAATGACAGAACTATACAGTGAAGTTACCATATGTGTGTGTTCTGTTTCTTCACAGTAAACATGTGACATATTCGCAGTATGAAGTGTGAGGCTAGAATAATGAAAAAAATACAGTTCTGTTTCAGTCCCTGGTTGCTGGTGGTAGTAAACCAACTGGATATGTCTCCTCATGAATTATGGTCTACTTGGGAAGGTAAGCATTCCTTTGATGTACAAGTTGTCATCCAGCAAGTCATTTGCCCTCTAAGGCTGTGGCTGACAAAAGTATCCTGCCTTTCTTTCTTTTCGATCAGGAGCTTGTCAGTCTTCCGTGTACTGGCTCTCTCAGTAGCTACACTGACTGTCTTAAACAGTCTGTTGAATTAAGTGCTTCCTCCCAGCATGGTAGATGTTCCAGTCATGAGCAGTAACCAGTACTTGGCTAGCTAGTTTGAAATTGACATAGACAGCTCAGGAGCAGGTTAGCAGCCAGTGTGACAAACCTAACTGACTGACTGTTTTATGCAGAGTTGCATTACAGTATTGTAGTATGTGTAAGTTGGCTGTAGGTATCACTTGTGTTCTGTAGTTGCTACATTGCAGGCAACCCTACGTGCCAGTAGAGCTTGATTTGCTCTGGATGACACATCAGCTGTTCACCTTGCAAGCAACCCTTTCTTTTGACGGGCCCCTCACTTGCATTTTTGGGAGAACTGAAGCATTAACACGGGTCCACAGCAGGCATGGCTTGGGTCACATGCCTGCTGTGGACCTATGTGTTGCCTTACTAGTTCTCTCACCTGATGAGGCACTGGAAAAAGTCCGCCTTCCCAAACACCAGATCACGACAGCCTTTTCTCATGGGCTTAAAATGTTGCTCCTCATATGGCCTGTATTGGCAATTCCCATAGAGGTGGGTATTGGTGGTGGCCCAGGTGGACCATTTCCTGTCAGAATGCACCACATTGCCCTTTATGGATTGGCAGAGATTAACATAATCCATGATGGATGTTTTCACCAATGCCTGGCTGAAGGGTATTCTTTACGCCTACCCTCCAATCCTCTTTAATGCCCCTTCTTTACAGTGTGAGACAGTCAGATCTCAGGGTGGCCATTGAGGATTTGGTTCTCCACACTCCTCATTGTGCTGGACAGGGACTCGTGGTCCCATACCTTCCCATCTAACTGGGACCTCTTCTTCCATCTAGATGGAAAGGTATGACGTCTATCCCCAAGCCTCCTCTCGCTGGGTTTTGCCACTGAGAAGAAAGCAGTCATTCTTCACTGATCTTAAGCTTTCAATTTGTGATACTGTGCAGCATGGTGTATCAAAGTTGTTGGACAGCATTCATCGTAATGCAGGGGTGGGGGATTTGGACCATTCTCCTACCTTTGTAGGACATACTACAGTATTTGCAGTACCTTTTTGAGGCCAGCTGCACTGCTTTGAAGGTTGATATGGTGGCTATATCACTATACCATAACCATATTGATGGCAGGCCAGTTGTCATGCATTTCTTGGTGTCACTCTCTCTGCATGGTGTCAGGAGGGTATGACCTCTCAGGGTCAGGTGTGCTACAACAAGGAATCCGTCATGGTCATGCAGACCCTGGGCACAGGTAGCCTACACACCATGCAAATGACTTTGTTTATAGAAGATCTCAACCTGCACAGACTGTGAGGAGACATAGCTACTTTTTTTACTGCCACTGGCAGTTATCTGGGAATTTATAAAACCATAGGTACCTTTGTGACCTCTGTTTTATGTGGAAAATTAACAAACTTTATGAGTACAGATGATGTTGGCAATACAGTACAGATAGCCACATGATGTAGGAATGACGGCAGTTTGGTGATAAAGAAAGTGCTGAGTAGTTCAGGGTTTGATGTCAGAGAAGCTCGTGTAGGTCTCACTGCAGCTAGATGATGTGCTGAGGTTCCCAGAGCCACTGCCTTCTGTTGAAAACACAGCCGTATTGAGGATTACATAACAACTGCATGTCAGTGTTCCACATACTTTATATGGGACTGTTTCTTTGAGTACCTGAGCTGGTGAGAGACTGACAAGACTTTGATTTTCCAATGAGGTTGATAAGATTAGCAGCAGGAATCCAGCCCTCCTTAGATGTGTTTAAGTTACGCACAAACCTAGACACAAAATGACTGTAACTACAATGCGGCAAAAAATGCATTTTTAAATAATTTCCCATGGATAACAGTAAGGTTGTAACCTCACCACTGTCCATCATCCCCCTCCTTGACCAGCTGCAGTACGTCTCCGCTCTTCACTGAGATCTCTTGAGCACCACCCTTCTCAAAGTCAGCCATCACGTTGTATTTTCCAGCACACTGTCCACAGTCAAGAGGCAAGTGAGAAAAATCAGCAAGTAACATTTTAAAATCATTTTGTGCCATAAATGGATCACCATTAATGTCACAGAGTGCAAAAGACACTTTGCATGCCTTTAGTTACTATAGGTGCTCACAGACGTCTCCAAAATCACTTTTCATGTGTGCTGAATCTTCCCTCCTTCACTTTGCTCTACAATTTTACATCTATTAGAAAGTAACAACTTTACAAAGACATTTTGTGACAGCTCAGATTAATAGGACTTACCAGTAATTGATATTTGATCTTTGACAAAAAGTTAACTGTAGCTGAAGTCAGCTTGAAGATTTCAGCTGTTTGTGGAAGTCTTTCCTCTGAGTTTATTATATGCCTGCTGAATTAGACAGTAGCAGGATCCTTCCTTGAGCACTTTCAAAGCAAGAGAGTTGTGGAAAGCCAGCAGTGACTATAACCATAACACTGCTGGCAGTGTTATGGTCTCAGCAATTGTATCTCATGTCTGAATGTAACCTTAGATATAGACACTGAATGCCATAGTGCCAATAATGTGATTACAAGGCTGCTATCTGTTAGTCACATAGAGTGACTCACCAGCTTTTTGCCATTTTCCTCTTCTGGGTCAGAGTTAAGAGGATCCTCAGCGCTGGAATAACCGTCATGCTCCTCTGAGGCATCTAGTGACAGGGAGGCTTTGTTCCAGCCTGAACAGAAGAGGCCAAAAATAATAATAAAAATGGGTGTTTCGTTTACAGCAGCATTCAGCCTCAATGTAGTCAGCTGAATGTGAGTGACCTGTAGTGAGAATGGTGAGTGTGAAACAGAGAGAAAGAACCACAATAAGGTCCCTTGGTTAGAGTAAAAGTGGCTAAAATCAGGAACCCCAGCATTACACAATCAGGTCCACAACTACTGCACTACAGAAAAACTCCAAGATGGTGGAGACTAGCATGCAACTTCCTATTTTAAACTTTCTTGAAACAAAGGTATAAAGTGGGCAGGCAACCATGCCTCCGTGTCAGAGGATATTTCTATGATTTTCTCTGAGCTTGAAGGGAATGTGGAAAGGACAAATGCGCTGCCTATAAAAGGTTCATAGCAGTGAAACAGCAGGCCTGACACAGCCAGCGTGAGCAAGCTAGTGCCAATATACCTCTCCACTTTGTCTGTAAGAGACTAGAGGTGCTGAACCACCTGGCTCTGGTCAGGTGGAGGGCTGGAGGACCTGCATCTGAGGGACAGGAGGCAATGGAAACACAGCTAGTCACTCCTTCTGCAGTAGCTATAGCCAACCAAACCTGTGTAAGACCTTGGATGTATTTAAGCATCATGGACTAACAACTGAGAGGGTATGCAGCTGTTGCTGAACAGTACCTTTGAAGCCGAATGGCGTGGGATCACTCTGGCGTTTTGTCTTGTGATCTGGGCTGGTGGGAGATCCTACCATCAGGCAAAAAATAAATTTCATGAAAGGAAGTAAGAAAATGTATAAAGGAGACAGAAAACAGCACATTCTCAACTCAGACTCTAATAACAGAAACAAAAGTCAGCTAATACAGAGGTGGAAAACTAACTCTAATAAAAAGAGCATCTGGAAAAAAGCAGCTGGATTCAGCAAGATTTCAGAATAGAAGCTCTTAGCATAGAAAAAATTGATACAGCAACACAGAGGTCTCTCACAGAGGACATTTTGACATGTTACAGTAAGCAGGTGTAAGGCAGTTGCAGTTCTGTAGCCCCGATATTATGCATGACTTACTCTGTTTACCCTGCCATGACTTTCTTTGACACTTGATCAAATCCAACATGCTTTTGTTACAAAGTCAAAATGTCAGCTGTGAAAATGGCATTACAACTTAAAAACTTAAAACTGGGGTCTACAGCTGTGTGATACCTGATGATAGGAAGATTGTCATGGGTAATGTAAAACTTTTGTCATCAGTACTTGAGGGCTCTGCGGAGGGAAGCATGCAGCATGTCTGACTAAAAGCCTTTAAAAATTACATTTTACCCCAGATAACCCCTCCAGACTGAGCAACAGTCTAACATTTAAAAAATATGGCTTACACTCCCATTACTCTCATTTGATGAGAGCTGGATTAAAAGACACCACACTCATGTCTTCACAGTAAAAATTAAAAGAACCCTGTCAAAAGTTAGCTTTACCTAATATTAGTCTTTTAAAATGACTCAGCAAAATGTTCTTGCCTCACACTAAATGGAAATATGCTTTTTTTTTGTTTCACAAATGCAGAAGATGACATGTCAGGTGGATTGTGGAATAGCTATGGCTTGCAGTTACCTTTCTGAGCTTTGAGGTTACTGAAGCCCTGTAAAGTAAAGCGCTTTTTAGCCACAGCAGCTCTGTCTGAGGTTGGGCTTGTCACACCCTCATCTGACCCAGACGAAAAGCAAGGAGACAGGACAGACAGACAAAGAGAATTAAGGAAGAAGGTAAGTTGGGTTAAGGGGGAAAATCAATACAGAAGGAAAACGGAGTTTGATTCAAGGGGATCAAGAGGTGAAGACACAGGCAATCAGTAAGAGGGGAAGCACAGAGGTACAGTAAAATATAATTTGTCCAATACATGCACTACATACTAAAGTTCAACTTGAAAGTGAAACAAGACATGCACTATCTAAGTGGACCTCTCCTCTTCTCTTCACTCACCTTTTCCTGCAGGCTTTACAGAAGAAGAGGAATTGACATCAGGACTGCAGGGCTCAGCTTTCTTCTCTTCTCCCTTTTTATTGCTCTTCTGGCTCGTCTTGAATGGGCTGCACGTGGACAATAGTGCAACGTGAGAAGCAACGATTTCTTACAGAACTAGCCCTGATTATGAAAAGTCACATTTAAAATGTTCAGGTAAATGAAGCGGGGAGTTCAGACTTACCTGAGACTTATGTTTCCAGTGGGAACAGGTGGAACATGGGCAGCCTGATCTGGTGCCCTCTGCTGGCTTGCTTCTGAATGGCAAAAAGGAGAGTGAAACAGCAATGCCAGAACGTTCCTTCAGCGAAAGCACTTTAGGCTTGTGGCGAAGCATAGAAACACTTAGAACACTTAGAAATGGCTTTCATAATATTTTAATGTACCTCTGCATGCCTCCAGCTGGGTCGTCAGAACCTTCCTGATCTCATTTACCCAAGTGGTTTTCACTTCAGCTGTTGGTGCCTGAAATAAAAAGCATATAATCAAGAGCTCTGCCTTCAAAATCATTAATTATTACCAGAGAAAAGTATTTGTTCAGCAGTTGTTCTTTATTTCTCTCTGTTCCTTTACCTGAACAATATAGACCTCTTCTCTAGAGTTGCACCAAATTTCAAACTTTTTGTTGTCTCCTTTTGCATTCTCAGTGATGCCCACAGCGCTCATCTGATGAATAAACAGTGAAGGGAAATATAAATCTTTGTCACCACATCAGTAAAAAGAATCAAATGCAATTTGTAACTGTCGAGGGGCTCACACTCAGAGACTGTTTGAAGCTGTATGAAGGAGCTTTCTCATAACCCTCTCCATTCTCCTCTCTCCTCTTGCAGAAGAGCAGGGCTTTCTCGTGGAGGAAGAGGTGTCTCTGCATGGGCTTGAAACGGGCCAGATCCTTAACCTTGGCGTGGCCTTTCTTGTGCTCGGTCCACACACTAAATGATCCTTGCATAAGCAGTTTACCCAGTTCACTCAGATTACCCTGAGAAATGAAAGAGTTAAAGGGGAGAGATACAGTAAAGAAACATACTGGACTACATACAGACACCATAATTTTATTTTCATCTCAGTCTTTGTGCCATCAAATGCATCCCTCTGTGCTGTGCCAGAGTTATTTGGAGTGTCAATATTCTGACAAATATATCTTTCTTCTGAATAATTTATATATGCACTTGTAAGCAGCTGCCAACTATAAACAGACACTTCATTTTAAAGAGCAGAACACCTGTCTAATTTGTCCCAATTTCAAGGTTCTCACATCACTGATCCTGTGTTTCCCTCCACTGGTCATGGATGAAAGTGACAGTGGAATCTGCAAGGAGTCACAGCTTTCTGTATCTCAAATGTTGTGTGACTACATCTCTCCTATTGGCCCCAGTACAGGAGCTGCAGCTCTTTGCAGGGAACTGTAAAACTCAATCTGTTGCCTGAAGCAAGTAGAAGGATATCAGCTCTTTTCTCCTGACATTTTTTTGCACATTATTTTTGAGTATTTAACATTTGCATCTCTGGAGCTACAAATCTGCTGCTGTAGTGCACCTAGCCTGCAGTCTGCCTTTACAAATATTTGGGAAAGAATGGGTCAATGGGACCTTCATGTCAGGTTTCTATGGGCGAGTAGCTCCTGTAGGTGTAATGTGTAGGTGGCCCAGTAATATTGTCCATATAGTGCATATCAGGCATCTGCTAGGTGACTGACAATGTCTCACCTCATATCCTGTAATGGCGATACAGGTGCATGGAGTCATTGACAGCCTTGAGGATCCCTACGATGGAGGTCAGCGCCTCCTGTAGGTCGTCAGCCCCTTCACAGCCCTTACTGTACTTCAGCATTTCCTGACGTTAGAAACAAATGAAGAAGCAGCTCATAGCAACAACAGGAAAACTAAAAAGACAGTTTAAGAGTCCTTTTGATTTGTGGTCAACAGGTAGATTCACACCTTCAGTAGCAGCTGGTATTTGGTAATCCTCTGAACTGGCTTCAGGAGATACGAATCTAAACCCAGTTTATGCTCCAGCTTTTTCTGGCACTCCTGATGCAATAAAGAAAATGATGTCAAATAAAACATTTAAGCCTTAAACTCTTACTCTGCCCAACTGTGTGTTAGAGAGCTTTCAAATCACCATATCTTATTGAAAAATGTGTTGAACTTTGGTGTATTGTGCTGTGTTTTTAAAAAGTACAGCTTTTCATTTTCTACCACTGGAAGCTGCCCTGAGAAAAATCTCAGTTTGTAAGTTTGGCAAACACAGTAAAACTAAGGTAGGTAACTCAATTACAGTTGGTACATAAAGTATTTATAAGTATGATTTTTAAATGTTTTGAAATAGTTTCAATTTGTCCACCTGGAAGAAGGCGCAGTCTGAGCACTGCCTCCACAGGCTCTCGGAGCGAGGTTTGTTGTGACAGTACTTCTCATAGATCTGCAGGTCTGTCATCTGAGGGGAGGGCAAAGAAAACAGTCTTTATTCCAGAGTCTTCTTCAGTGCAGTTAGTTTCATGTCTCTTTGCTATCTCACCCCTCACTCACCCTCTCTAGGAAGCACCTTCCAACCAGCTCTGGGCAGTCTGTGTACTGCTCCAACTCCCTCAGAAAAGTTCTGGTAAAAAAGGAAATCATAAAAAAGAAATAAATACGAGAAGTGAATGTATGTATTGGCCTTGATGTCCAACAAAATGTCAAAGATTTGCAGATATAATTAATGACCACTAGATGGCGCTTAGTCACCTTTTGTGGAAGTGGTAAATTTCTGGCATGTTGCCAAACAGAACCTCCTTTTTGTTCTGCAAAGGTGCAGGGATAAGGTGAGACATTGCTGGATTATCCATCTCAGAGGCATATCCCTAAAACAAACAAACAAAAAAAACAAGACAAAGGAGAATATGAAATACCCAGAGCAGGTAAAAGAGAGGGAACAGGAAACCTTCTGTGGAGTTATTATACACCTGTAAGACACAAAGCAGCTCCTCCACGTAAGCCCTCTCAGTTTCCAGCAGCTCGTTCATAACATGTCTGCAGAAAGGCAAAAGGCAGAGAGATCAGGTAAGGGGTTCCGTGTACTCAGAAAAAGATAGCTGTGTGGCGCTTTAGATCCCAAGATAACCCTTTTCACATAGCCCATCTGCTGTGTAATTTGATTACAGATGAAAGAGTTAGTGCTGAGCCCTCACCGCCTGAGCACTGCCAGGTTCTCCTCCTCCTCTGACAGAGAGGCATGTCTGCTGCTACTGTCTCCATTCTTCAACTGGCCATTTCCCTAAAAAAAACAACAACAAAAAAAATAGATCCTTTTGATATGCAACAGAAAGCAAATTCTTCAAAACAAAAACAAACAAAAAAAAAAACACTTGCACAACAATTTGCAGACACAAACAAAACCACAAGTCTCACTTTTTCGCAGTTGTTGCCCAAATCTGTCTCTGAGCATTTTTTCTCCTGCTTTGCTCTGCGTGCTGAGGATTAAAAGACATAATTTTCAAGTTATTGAACATGCTTTAATAACAACTAATAAACTACTTTGACCTTTAAATCCATGCAGCTGGTCACCAGTAATGTGGTATTATAGGAGAAAAGCTGCATTCAAGGATTCTGAGGACCAGATATTTGAATATTTTTGAAAGCTGGTGTCAGGTTAGTAATGTTTGTGACATCTTTGGTAAATCCAGACTGTGTAATTTTGCACAGTTACACAAATAAGTATATTACAGTAAATGTTTTAATACATTTTAAGAGTAGTTATGAAAAACTATAAATTAACTGCAGAGGGGCTTTCTGGGAAGGCTCTGAGCTTTGGCATGAAGGATGAATGTGCATTCAGGATAAATTGATAAAATTTAGAAAATGTATTAATTATTACAAAATTAGGAAAATATTTACCATACTGTCTTTGTCTGAAAATGTACATAAAATGGCAACTTCAAGCTGAAACTGGCATTTAAATGTAGGATTTTTAATTTCTTTTCAGAAAATCAATGCAGAATCTTAAAAATTCTGCAATAAGTTATATGTCTGTGTGCTTGAACAGTGGAAAACAGACTCTAAATGCAAGATCTGGTAACGTACATGTAAGAACTAGACATAGCATAAATAGGTTTAAAGTAATGCTGAGAATGAAGAGCGTAAAAAACTCAAAATGCCTAAAAATGTGCGGCTGTGTGAAGACTGACCTGGTGAGCTGAGAGGGGACTTGATGAAGGCTTCAGGTCTCGGGGCTACAGGCTGCACGGGCCTGGTTTGTTTAGCTGCTAGCTTCTTGAGGCTGACCCTCCTCTTGTCAAACATCTCCTGCATGGAGACCTGCTTCTGGAAAACTTTCTCCACTTGGTCCTGATGCCGCCAGAGAAGTGTCACCATAATATGTGTTATTTCTAGTACGTCAGCATCAATAAAGTTGTAACACAATAAAGTGAGATGCGATCTTATACTGATGTGAGACATTAGCACTAATGTGGTCATTTTTGGCAACAATGACCTCATAAATCTACAAGCTACAATTAGAGAGCAACACACTGATGTGATGTTTAGAAGCAACACGTGTGTTCTCCTCACATGTCAGTCCACTTACCCTGAACTGCTGATTCAGCACTGCCTCATAGTCTGTCCAGATGGTGCTGAGGTCTGTCAGCTGATTCTCGCCTGCATTATCCAGGTAACGTTCCAGCTCTTGCAGGGCCAACTCCGCGCCCTCGTGTGACTGACACTTGTCTACCGGCTGAGATGCCAGCAGGTATATACCATCATCAACCCACTTTGATGCCTGAAGAGGACAGCAGAGGAGGATGGCGAAAAATCCCCAAACAACAAGTACAGTGAAAGCATGTATTTGTTTGTCCTCTCACCCGCTCCAGCCGGTGGTGGAGCTCCATGGCTTTGAGGAGATGGTCCTTCTTGGCTCTCAGATTGCTGTTCACAGTTTCACTGATTGTTCTAAGCTCACTGCATTTGGGCTGAATGGAGTCCTCAGCATAGTGGGACTTTTGGATCAGTTCATCACCCTCATGAGACAAGGCTGTAGCTCTGTCCAGAACCTCCTGAGGACCAGCGCAATGTGACAGTTCAGAGTTTGTTTACCTACAAGCTATAAATTTTATTGAAATTATTCTCAGATCAGTCAGAATTCTGAAACCTTTCTCCAAACTATGTGTTCATAAAGTTGTACTGTGTTGTGAGTGAAGTGTGCAGCCATGACACCTATAAAACTGTCACACAATGCCAGTTTTATTTTTATAGCACATTTCATTTCATGTGAACTCAATGTGATTCAATTTCAGTTACTTACTATTATATTTTGAAAACAGTAAGTTTTACCACCCTTGTTATTGTCTGATTGAGTTCACTTCAAAAATGACAAAAAAGAAACAAAACAAAAATCCAAAGCCAGATTATAAAAGATATTATTCAGCTATTTGTGCCCCGATCAGACAAAGCTTTAACTGTGATGGTTTGGGGTATGACTTACACAGACTTTCTCCTCATAGGTCGTGAGTTCACTAAAGATATGGTCAGCATGGGCTGGACTGATCCCAACCTCGGAGAAGGTTGCAAGTTTCTCAGACACCTGATCCAGTAGAGCCCTCACCTGCACCAGAAACACACACACTCAAGTTTTAAAGAGATCCAGTCTAGTATCTGTGATTTCAGTTGAGTTAAAAAAAAAGTCTAGCTCACCTCTCTGTAGTTATGCTCAAAGTGGCGCAGTTGGAGACACTGCTCTAGTTTGGTTTGATGCCTCACCCAGAACTCATCAAAAGCTCGTTCTGTCTCATCCAGCTGAGACAGCAATCTGATATGCAAGGAGAGAAAGACGGAGAGGGAAAGAGACAGTTAAACTGAGCCAAAGCTCTAAGGGAAAAATTAGTGAAGCAGAGAATACAACAAGGACGCTGACTGACATATGTGGATCCTCTTGATTTTCTGTGTTTTCATGTTTGCGTGTTATGTAGTGGTAATAACTGATTATTACTACTGATAATTGTGGGGATCAGTTCACTCACTGTGCCTTAAAATACTAAATGACCTCAAAGCATGCTGCCTTGAAAGATAATATTCCTAAAATAACAAAAGGAGATAAAACAAAAAAAACAATCATCCTGCATAAAAAAAGGCTTTAATCTTTGTTACATAAATACATCATCACTGAGAGGATGTGAAATGCATTTATAATTCAGTGGTGGCCTGATATGTTTAGCAATCTACAATTCAAAATTAGTACAAAGTATGTCAAAAAAGTCTAGTGGGAATCATTATCTATGAATTATTTAATCTGTACTGTTAAAACAAATATTCATCCCCAAAAAGTTTAAAGTTGTGTCTCAATCAATAAAGAAAAAAAGTGCTAGTGTAATTATTTTTAATTCATTCAAATATTTACTAACAAGTTTTTTTGTTAAATGACAAAACTACATACTGCATGTAAAATGTTTGATTTTCACTTCTACGGTTTCTAACCTTTGAACTGTAGCCAGGTTCTCCAGTTCATCCTGGTTCATGTTGTGGTCGGGGTCTCGCACTACAGGCTCATTGATGCTCTCCAACAGCCTGCTGCCCTGACCCAGAGCCACCAGTATATCCTCCTAGAAATACAGAGACAGATGGGGCAGCATATATTGTCTGAACAAACCGATAAAGTAATGAATCCGCATTACATTACTCTTATAATGTCAAAGAATGCATTTGCATATCAAAGGTGTTACCTTCATTTTTTCTTTCTTGCTGGTGTGCGTGCTCAGAAGGATGGTTGTGGCCTGAATTCCATTTGGCAGTTCAGTCTCTGCCAGCTCAGTCCCAAATGACTGAAGGATCTGTGCCATTTTCTTTACCATCAGTGCAAAGCCTTCAATAGCCTGAGTCACACAAAACAGCAGAGATTTTCCTCCAGAAAATGCCAAATATGCTGTTTGCATTTTCAGGTGATGGTGATATAATGCATTGTGTGTTCCTGTACTATAAAAAATAAAAAATAAATCATATAATATACTTTTATGTTCCAAATAATATAAGTAGAGCACATTAAGGTTATATAGTCAGTATTCAGTATGCAAATTTCACTTTATATTTTAATCCTACAGTATAGGCAGGGGTTAAGGTGGAGTGGTTTAATCCAGTTCTGGCACCCAATGAGTAATCATCTAACAGAGAGTTCATTTTTTGTGTGGTGCAGCCTGCTGAAAGAAAATAATGTCATCCCACAGCCTGCTTCCACCTGCAACAACATCCCTCTCATCAACATGAACACATCTATTGCTATGGTGTGTTCCTGCTGCAATGCTGCAAATATCAATAAAGTTGTCGTTAGCCAAACTTCAGCATCCAGCTGAGGGTTTTGGGTGGCACTGCAGAAAATGAGCATGCATAAACAGAGTAACATTCATAAGAAAGAAAGAAAGAACGAAAGAAAGAAAGAAAGAAAGAAAGAAAGAAAGAAAGAAAGAAAGAAAGAAAGAAAGAAAGAAAGAAAGAAAGAAAGAAAGAAAGAGATGAAAATTTGTTTTCAAAAATAAGGACTGCTCTGTGACATTTGATAAACTAGAAATTTAAAGCTTAGGTAATCCTTCTAGATTTTTTAAAATCAGAATGTGGCTCTCTACATGATGTGTTCAAAGATAAAATCCTAGGCAGTTTAATGCAGGCTAAACTGGTTAGTTTACAGTAATGCACTATATGGTAAACACTCACACATAAACACACATACACACACACGTTGCACAGCTACATTAGATATTAGGGTTTTCCCTCCTGCCAGATCCCACTCTACCCCCTAATTATAGGCATGCTCATTTTATAAAACAATTTTATAAAAATGTGTACTGTCAATGGACAGTACATACTGTGCGGTGAGAGATCCACTTCTCATGGCAGTACTCCTGTGTTCCCCCAAGCTCCTGGGTCAGTTGAGTGCGATCAATATAGGAGTGCAGCTCGGTTATAGAGCTCAGCATAATCACCTGAGAAAGAAACGTGAATTTTTGAGAAATCTTATGTCTTCATTTTTTTTCTTATTTGAGGGGACAGCACATGTCACTTATAGTATATACACAGTATTTTTACATGGAAGAGACTAGGCACACACACCGGCACCTTCATCTTGAACTCATCCTTGTTGAACTTGAACAGGATGTCGGAGAGTGTGCGTTGCAGGAGGGTCGTGGGCCTCAGAACCAGAACCAGCTGGAGGTTCCCTGGGAAGGCGCCCTGAAATAAGAAAGCAGATAGAGACTATGTAGCAAACCAAACAGGATCCTTCTCCAACCCAAGTCAGTCATACATCACACTTCAGCAGGACATGTTCTGGTTTTTTTTCTGCTGACAGCATGCACTTCCTATATATTCATCCCCCCCCTTTGTCTCTCCTTCTGTCTCCCATATAAAAAAACTCGCTCAAAGACATTAATGTGAAGAAGCTTGTAGAGAATGAAGAAAATGTGGAGGGTGCAGGGCACAATCGTATGCCAGGGACATTAATCTTCATATTTCTGAGATGCCTCTGCATGAATAATGAGTTAGACGGGATATTCACACATGTGCACAGGGGACGTTCACTCAGGTTTTTCCTTTACCCAGCCAGCTTTGTTAAGCTAAACTGGTGTCGTTTTGAGTGACTTGGTGATGAGGAATTTAGCTAGAAGACATTTTACAGTTGTTACTACTGTCTACTTCTTACACACATCTATTTCACTTCTTTCCATCTCTATCTTCTGTTGTCCCGCCTCTATTTCTTTAAATTATTTCCCTGTTTCTGTTTTTTATAGCCCTTTTCACAGCATGGCTGTGAAATATGAACACTCAGGGATATGTATATAATTAACTTGATTATTTCTTTGCACAAAAGAAAAGAAAGACAGTTGCTTCCAACAACATACTCCGCAAAAAAAAACAAACGAATCCACGTACATCATTTTCATATTTATCTTTCTGCATATCTACCACACACTCAGTCCAGCCAACACACCCACTAAAACAGCTAATTAAAATGTCATGATTGACACCCACTGACAGACTGTGTACTGCTGTGAAAGCAGTTGGTTGAGCGTGGAGGGCACAAGCTGATCTCCCTTCTTCAGGCAATACAATTGTTAATGCAGCTTTAATTAGCTAATGACCTAAATGGATGGTTCGTCTGATTGGCCATCCTCCCCGGGTGAGTTGGGGAATGCTGGCCTAAGCAGAAGTGAGAGCGAATACATTGTTCATAAAAGAAATCCACTTGGGAGCGGGACTATTAATGAGATTAATAAATCAATCCATTGTTTGTCCTTGCTGACCTGCTGGAAGAAGGAAGATAACTGTGGTTAAAATGGTCATTCACCATCTGCAGAGATGAATCATGCAATCTGCAGAACACATGGATGTGTTTGGTACAAGTAGGTGCCATCACAAAACAAAGAAAGGGCTGTTATTAATTGTTGTTATGATTAATGGATTTGGCAATATTGTACAGCAAAATCTGAAACGGGCCAGTTTAACGTTAAATCTGGTGAGATTCTATATTTTATCACCATCGAGAAATCCCAAGAAACAAATTAATATCTGAGCCTATTTGTAGCAAAGCCTGATTCATCCTGTTCCTAGGAATGGTCCAAAATGGCTTTGTTATGAACATTAATATTGTTGAACCATCAGAGTATGATGAACAAAGGCACTGTTGTAAATCCTTACCAGTGCACTAGTAGCCTATCTCACACAGTATGTTTTCTAAAACAAACAAAAAAATAAAACTAGAGTGTCCAACAAGGATTAATTTTTTTAAAGAGATATAACTATATATTCATGATCAGCAATTCATATCTTCTGTAGGAACAAAAGTGTTTATGGGCTAAAGGCAGCTTTGGAGGTTGTCAGCAATAACACTGTATAATATCTCCAGTCTTAGCTTCCAAGCCTTCATCCATGTTGCTTGGATCTGTGGTCTCTGGCAGTCATGGTCTACTTACTCTTTGACAATGGTTGCACACACACACACACACACACACACACACACACACACACACACCACACACACACACACACACACACACACACACACACACACACACGTGCCTCAGGAGCAGCCAGATAAATGACAAGCTTTAGACAGTGACAGACTTAATTAGGACCAGCCTACAAACACTTTCTCTCATAAAACCCAGCTCAAATGTCCTCAAAAACACACTGACCCACATTCAGACTCACAAGCACATGTATGCACAAATACACACATCTACAAAAATTCAAAACAACAGTCGTTGTCAGCCTTATTTTCTCACCGACATAGACCAACAAGAACCTCCCCTCCACAGATAGCACCACTTTTCATCATCATGTATTTAGCAGCCTGGCGGAATCACTTCAAGCAGGAGATTATTACAGGGCTGACTGAATGGCCCCCTATTACCAGCCTGTCAACCTGTAAAAGTCTGCCTTGTGGGATTAATATAGCTTGATTTAATTTGAAATGACTGAGTGGGTCTCCCATGTCTCTGGAGACAGTGGGTGATAATATACATCATTTACTCTCCCACTCAGGTATTTCATCTTTTTTTAGCCTTTGTGTTGATATTTTGCTGCCTTCAGTAGTACTAATAGACAGGTGAGGATTTGCTTAACACTGTAGGACACTAAAAACTGTCCTATACAACGTCTTTAACATCTTTGTCTTGTGCAGAGTGTCTGAAAAATGCAGAGATCCTTTTATTTCCAGTGTTGCAGCAACAACACATACTTGTGTTCCACTGTAAGGCAACACAGTTGATCAATTTTTTATTTAAAGAAGCTGCAAAGCTGTTAAAAAGTGGACATCTGCCATTAGAATACGAATCACGGTGCTTGTCAGCAGTCCATTGTTTTAGCTCCAGTGAAACAATACTGAGAGATTGTGTAAGAGGGTGATTCCCACCCCCTCCATATACTCTATGGACCGCTGCCAGTGCTTCATCAACTCCCTACAGAAAGCATGAAACACAGTTGATCATAAAGACACTCTGGCTCACTGCACACAAGAAAAGCCTGGCACAAGTGAAACAAGCAAAAAAAAATAAAAAATACTCCAAATAACATTCTCCTTATTCAGCAGTATGAGTGACATGAGTAGTGTCAGTTTTCCATCTCAAAAGGAGGTGCGGTTAATGAGTAATGAAACAGTTATCAGAAGTTCCCCCCATCCTGCTGGATCAGGCAGCAGCTGATGCAGGGCAGAAAATAAGTACAAGATAAAGGCTACTTTGCTTAGTAGGTTGTGCAAGAGTCCTTAACCCAGTCTGAGTAGCAAGTATCCATTCAGGTAAGTGACATAAGAGAGGCCCTAACATTAAATCAATCTGAAGCCATGATGATGAGTGACAGCATCTCTCTAAATCTTGGTCCCCTGATTAAACAGCTGATTAAATGTCTCTTTCTCTTTAGTGAGACTCGGGCAGAAAGCAAGTGCATGCTCCGATCCGCAGAGGTAAAGACAAACTTACTGCAATGCGAAGCAGGGTCCCCTTTACAGCTGCCCATCGGTCTTGTCGGCGATCAATGACCAGGATGAACCCCACGCTTGTTGACGACAAGCTGGAACACAATAAGGAAACATTTTCAGCCCAAAACTAAACAGTGATCTATTGTGACCGGCTTGATGGTTCAAGGCTGAGAATGTTAGCAGCACAGTGAATGTAGAGGACATCATATCAGTTTTTATGTAGAGACAGCCTGTCCTACAACCACAGAATTCTCAGTAAACACAAGAGCTCTAAGAGGGGAAACGAAGTTTAAAAAAAAAATCCTCTATGACACAGAAGAGAGGCCAAGTGCCTGTTCACGGCTTCCAGTTTTGTTGTGCTGCTCTTTATCTTCCTAGACAGCTGCTGCCATCAATAAAAGGAGATACTGTGAAGCTCCTCCAGATTTCTTGGCCATCAGCCTCCAGCCTTCACTTCCCCCATTCCCCTTCTGTCCTTTGTGGTCCCAGTAGAAATACATTTAGAGGGGGGCCACATTGTTTAAACACTGACAACAACCACTGATGAGCGCATGTGCAGTTTCCCAGCAGAATCCTTTCTGCCTACCTGAAACATGCACATCACGGTTGAGGTACTGCCGCTACCTTTCATGCAGAAACATTTCAGTAAGTATTTGTTTTCATATCTTTCATTCTGTAACTATTGACTGCGAAGACGAGGTGGCAGCAGGTAAAAAAAGAGCAGTCCATGTAACAATGGAGGCAAAATAGAAACACAGTAGAGGAGGCAGATCCCAGTGTGCTGTGCTGTGCTGTGCTGTGCTGTGCTGTTTGAAGCAGAGGGAGCCAAATGCTTCAGACCATCCCAGAAATTCAGACTCTGCACCCCCTACACTGCATCTGTAAAGTATCCAATGAGAGGCTGAGAGCCGCTGGAACAAGATCCAACCACACCAAGGATGCATAGTAATGGGCAGCTTTATTAGCCAATCAGCAGCTCAAAACAGATCTGAGTGAGAGTCTGATCTACAGTTTTTCAGGACAATACTCAGAGTTTATTCCTCCGTCATCCTCACATTTCACCCCAGTACTCAGTCATCTATGCTGCCTCTCACAGTCACTACTTTACAACTCACGTGTTAAGGTAAAGCGGGTAAAGAGCTTTTCTTCCTCTAAGACATTTATGACTACTAATGTGAGAGGGCGGTTTATGCTGAGCATGCAGTGCCAGAGGCTGAGAAATTAATCCTTGGACCAATTTATTATTTTCACAACTTTAAAGAGTTAGCAACATTTTTTTATTTAGAAGGTGAATGTGAATAAGTGGACATGCAATTTTTTATTCTATAGTTAGGATATTTGATTGCAAACAGATAATGCCCCGACTACTGTAAAACCTGTTAATTTAAATATTCATAGAAAATTTTTGGTGAAGCGGGGGCAGCGCATCCATGAGTGTCCCTCTAATAATTGGATTTCTTATGACAAATTGTGTAGAAGCACCTCGAGCTGTGTGTTGAGCTGTGAAAAAGCTTTTGCCTAAAGCCAGTGATGGGACAAGTGTCCTGGTTGAGTGCATATGCAGACAGCTACAGCCTCCTCTCTTCTGTTTTACAGAGCTGAGCAAAGAAATGAGCATCTTTGTGATATATTAAATTAGAAACAATCAAATAGCTGCTAAGGCAGTGATTTGTGTATTTATAAGACAGAGATCAATTAGACAGGTAGCACATCTTGATTAATCCCCTGCCGGATGGTCTGGTGCAGGGGACTCGAGCCTTCAGTTCCCCCTACTACATTAATACAAATATGTTAATGAACAATGGTTATTTTAAAAAAACATTTTAATTTTTATTTATCATTACTTTCATTCTATGCACTCTCCAATTGTATAAATGTGTAAACTATTTGTTTTTGTTTTTGCTGTTGGATTGCTATGTTTTATTTATTTGCACAAACACAAGTAGGACTCCAGTGCACAATTTTTCAGTTTTATATATAAACATATGTTCCAGCTTAGAAATCCAGCATTTTGGATTTTCAATCAGATTTAACTTTTTAAATGCTGTCATAAAGTCGCATATTCTGAATACTTGACCCATCCCCCCCCTCGAGTGTTCGTCATGGTCTGGAGTGCACCTCCCCCCATGGTCTGTCTGCAGACTGTATTCCCCAGGATACACAAACCGTTATGGGTTCATTTACTGAGTGTTGCCGGATGCAAAGACTAGAGTAAATTAATTAGGGTCCTTCAAATCACAAGACAAGACTCATATTAGTTTAGTACTCAACACAGCCAGCCAAATAAGCCTGCACATGTATGTATGCATGAGAGTATCAACATCAGAAATTATGTCTACAATTAATATTGATCCTAAGGTATTAATTTCAAACAAGCAGCAGCTGTCCAAGGTCAGAACAGACATTTGCCCCTGGATTCTGTGTGCCCTGTTTGAGTGGCGGTCCCTCAGGTAGCTCCGGCCATCTGTCTGTGCATTTAGAACAGCTTGAGGCTGATTCAACACCATCTCACCCCTGCGGATGACCCTTCGTCACATGACAGTGTGACCAAAAAGTAGGTTTATTAACAAAATTGTATCTGGTTGTAGGAAATTTAAATCCATATTGAAATAAACAGGCAAACATCTGGCAACTAACTCTGTATTTGCTTCAAGTGACCAAAGCTTCATTTTTAAAGTTAAACACATAAGAAAAGCTGTACTGACCTCTAATGTAAAGGCCTGCCATTGCAGACACATACATACAGAGGCATGCCTGAATGAACAAGCAGTAATGTCACACAAACACACACGCACACCTCTGGTTGGCAGTATGCATTATTCAGCCTGCTAGAATCACTGCTGGTTTCCATTTATACACATACTGTGTCATTTCAGGCAGGATAAAGGAAGGGCTGCAGAGACAAGAGGAAGAGCTAAATCAAGAAACTCAAAGACTAAATTGTGAAAAAAAATATTTAAAAAACATAAAAATGAACTGGATTTAAAGAGCCAGGTGATGGTTATCTGGAGGGAAATTTGGAGAATAGGATGCTCGTACACATTTTTTTCTCCTCTCCAGTGTCATCTGCTCTGCCCATGTGCACAAAGACTGAGCTGCAGAACACTTTTAATATTAGCTGGCCACAGGAATCCCATTCATTACCTCTTCTTTTATAATAAGCTGTGGCAACCGTGTCTTATGCACTGAACAAATCTAAAGTGAGGCTGTAATAAGTTAACCACTGCCACCTACTGGCAGACTTCATGCACCTCTACTACTCCATCACTATCCTTCCTCCATCTATTTTCAGTTCAGTTGATTTGCATGAAAACTCCACTTCCATTTAATTAAATAATGTTTGACATAATCTGGTCCATATGGGTTATCCATAAACCTGCAAAGCTGTGTTGCAACAACCAGCGGGAGAAAACAAAGAAATGGTGAGAGTGAGGTCAGACTATAAATAGGGGTGGAAAAGTTCATAAGTATCTGTGCAGTTTTGTATGTGTGGCAATCAGCCAGTGAGAGATTTTACCTGGGCACACTTGTCAGGTAAGTCAGCACGTTGTGAAATTCCCTGTCTGTGATCTCTCCAAATGCAGGGAATTCTGGGAACACAATAATGGGGCTGCCATTATCTCCTCTTCCTCCTAAGACAAAGAAAACCAGGAACACGGAAACTTTCTAGATAAAAAGAGGATTCTGTAGGAATGCTTTTTGTACACTAGAATATAAGAATAGAGCACTAAGAAGAAAATGTGGTCACAAGGGGGCACTGATGTAAAGGCTATATTGTGATCCTGGAGGCTGTATAGAAAAAATACTATATTCATCATAACATCAAGTCTTGTAGGGTCTCATTCTTTATGATCTTTATGTCATTTTGTTTTCCCCAGCACCGATTTATAATGCAGGATTTACTCAGAAAAGCACAGAGGAAAGAAAAACCTAGAAATGATTAATATGAAATAACAACAACCAAATATTTGTGTGTTCATCACTTGCATTAAGAAGATGATGAAGGATTGCACAACGATTCAATATGGAAGGACAGAGTAAAACAAATAAATGATACAAGGTAGTGGGATGCTTGTTTGCACACAGTGAACAGTGTTGACATCAACTGTCCCACCTTGCACACGCGCACACACACACACACACACACACACACACACACACACACACACACACACACACACACACACACACACACACACGCCTGTTCCTTTGTGAAACAGCTGCTCTGTCAGCGTTCATGACTGGAATATAAATCTCTGCTTTTTCTTCCCTCATCACTATAGCAACAGCAAGTGCATGGTCATGGTTTCGATGTCTGCTTAAATCTTTGTCTGCAAAATGGTTTCCCAATTCTGCTACAGACACAAGGTCACCTCTCAGAGCGGACTGTTTTTGCCACTGTGAGAATTGATAGAACAGGTGTCACAGCTTGAAATCTCTTTAAAGTGATGTTAAAGAGGCACTTTTTTGATGATGAAAACACAGAGGCAGAGAGAGGTAAGTGAAATATACCAGGAAACAGATGCAAAAAGGCATGGGCCACAACATGACAAGCAGTGAAGAGGAAAATGATAGAGGGGACATTTGAATAGCAAATGAAAACCGCCCTGTTCAGTTGGACTATGAATGAATCAAGGGGAGGACAGATCATTTAAGAGTAGCACACAAAACACACATAGCCCTGATCAAGTCACGCAGGCAAGGAAAAAATAAAACAAAAAATACAATTTGACCTGAAAGGAAGGCAAACTTCTTTTTGAGGTCAGGAGTGATGTCAGCAGCATGGAGGGGACTGCTGTCCAGCTGCATGATCTCATCTGGAGGAAAAAAAAAGACAGACACAAATTTGAGCAGTCACACACCTGAACTGAATAAATGATGTTTAACATGAAGTCTAATAGGTTAACTTCACTCCTTCTAATTATCAGGCTTCTTTAGCCTGTCGTGGTTCTAAAAATTCATCTACCATCTCCACACATAATCAATTAATACAAACCTCATAGACTGGTGCATTGTCATACATACTTGACAAAAAACAAATTCCAGATTACACAGGTTGTTTCTGTTGTAAGCAAACAGTATTGATAAGTTAACAGACTTTGTTAACAACTCTTGAACTGCCTTCATAGAGATTAAATTAATCAGGTTTAAGGTTATTCCCCAGTTGGAGATAGAGATTCTAATTATACTGGGGATCAAACTAAAGGTCAGGGAGCCTTGTAGGCTATAGGTTACAGGCTGTAACATAATATGTAGGAATGGAGTGATATTATAATGATGTACAAAATTGCACAACAGGCAACTTTCCAGCATTATCCTCACCACAAAGCACAGAAATATAGATCAAATAAATATTGAAAATGCTTTACACATCCCAGTCTTTTAGCTATTAGTCCTCATGAATGTGCATTAAAAAGCACTAAAAACTTACTTCAGTTCTTAGTCAGATTCTCACTCTAGTATGAGTAACCTTTTATATGAACACATCATTTTCTGCTGAACAGTTTTGGTTGTATGACAAAAAAGCTTCTGTGTTCCTCTCAACTCTTCTCAATGGCTTGAAGTGGAAGGGGCTTAATAAGGAAACTTCCTTTGGTGCACCAATCAGGACTGAGCAAACGCCAATTAAGAATCTGATTGAAGTATTGGGGTTGCTTGCCGATGCTGGCGCAGGCCACTGTAGTGAAGAGGTCGAAACACCAGCAACACTTATGGCTGATTCTGTGGTGAATCTTTGTAGGGGTTATGATGTAACATATGTAAGTGTGTGCATTATGTGTTAATAACCTTGTGGTAATGTCCTGGTGTTTTGTTTGTGGTGCCAGCCATGATAGAATCTAATGAAATGCTGAAACTTTTTTTCCCCCTCCTGGGTCCCCATTCTATTCTATTCTATTCTATTCTATTCTATTCTATTCTATTCTATTCTATTCTATTCTTTTCTTTTCTTTTCTTTTCTTTTCTTTTCTTTTCTTTTCTTTTCTTTTCTTTTCTTTTCTTTTCTTTTCTTTATGCAGGAAAACACGTTTGTCTCACATGTTTTTCCACTTCTTTGCACAATCCCTCATGTCCATTCCAACAGTTTCAGCAACCTCCCTCCAGGATTTACTGACATTTGTGAGTCCTTATATTGATTTTATGATTATTATTCTCTCACTGACAAATTCAAAAAACTGCAATTAACAGTACGATCAAGCCAACCACAATAGTTGTGGGCTGCATCGTAGGTTACAGTATGGGATTTCAGGGTCTGTGGGTTAGAGTTAGTACCCATGGTGCAGATTTAATACAGAAGTATAAATCCCTGTTTGAGTACACTGAGTAACTTTTTTGCTTGTTTAAAATGCTTCATCTTGAGGCCTTCATTAGGGTCAAGAAATACAGTTGTTCAATATACTCCAGGTGCTGCTGGAGTTTGTCTTCTTAAGGTTTTATCTTCCACCAAGAAAACAAGAAACATGAGGTTTGAAATTGAGTGTTCAGTAGCTTCCATTGTAAACATAATACAGCACATGCACTAATTTATTTCCAACTATTCAATGAAAACTGCCCAAAGTTCAACTCGAAACTGATAGCTAGGCAGCAAAGGACAAAAGAGATCAATAAAAAAAATACAAAACTAAACTGGCAAAGCACAGATTGCAACAGATATGTCATGGTCCTGGGCCGTTTGCCCAGTGTTTTGTGTTTTGGTTCCTTCGTTGTTATATTTCTTCTGTGTTCTGAGTTTGTTTATGGGCTTTGATCCTTAGTTTGTTATAGTTGGAGTTATTGTATTTCATTCCTGTTTCTCTTTGTGTCTCCCTCATGTCTTTGTGTTCCAGTGTCTGTTTAGTCCCTCTGTTTGTGCTCCCCCATATTTTGTCAAGTCTGCGTGGGTGTCATGGTTGGTCACTTCCTGTTTCATTTATTTATAAATATCTGTATATATTTACAGTACCAGTCAAACATTGGACACGCTCACCGTGTGTCCAGACTTTTGACTGGTACTGTATTTATTGAGCTTTGTGTTCAGTTTTGCTTCCCTTGTGTCATTAGTCTTATTTGGTTCACCTGTTCTTCCCTGCTCTCTCCACTCTCCCTAATTACCTTGTGTGTATTTAAACCCTCAGTTTTTCTCTGTTTTTGGTCATGCCATCTTCCTTGTTACCTGCAAGCTGTGTGCCTCCTTGTTTTGAGTGTCCCTTTTTGTGCTCAAATGTTTTGTGTTTTAAGATTAATTTCCTGCCTCAGAATTTGAAGTTTTGTGTTTCGTGTTAAAGAATCAACATCAAAGCTGTTTGGAGCTCATTCATCCTGCATTTGGGTCCTACACTGCCTGCTACACTGCCACACAAGATAGTCATACAATATCAGTGATCAGCGGTCTGTTGTTTTTTTAAAAAAAAAGCAGGAAATGTACTGTGATGTACTCTTGTCCACTGTCAATGCTTATGACATCTTGGTATTTATCTATGTTTAGATGGCTTTTATGTGAGAAGCTCAATAATTTAAGAGTTAGATTCACCCCAGTGTACCCGTACATCTGTCATCCTACTATTGTCTAGCATCCTTATTAAGCTGCTCTGTTCACTCTAATTTATTCCTAGTGCTGATTGGCTGCAGAAGGTTCACCTGCACTCATATAAAGCCAGAGGATGGGGGTGGTGTCTCTCTTTTCCTCAGCTCCATCCACACTGGCATTATTTCTCTGTTGCTCTTGCAGTTTTTTAATTATGGGTTGAGTAGGGAGTTATTAGCAATTCTGTTATTGGTTTTGTTAATTTAGGGAAGAAGCCTGAATCCAATGGTCCATTGTTTGGTTGGTTCCTGGCCTTCTTCTTTAGTTTGTTTTTGTCAATTCTCCATTCTTTGTATTTGATCCTTGTAAGTAATTATACTTCCTCTATTAAAAGTTTGTTGAACAGCTGTAACAATAAGTAAAGATCAGACTCTTAGTAACAACTCCTCCATTTTTGGCCATATCTTTCAAGAGGTTTTTATATCTAGTTTCCACCAAGTGTCGTTCCAAATGAGTTCGTTCAGGAATTTTAGAATGTCATTAAAGCCCAAAGGCTACATCTCAAAAAGAGAACATGGCAGAATATGAAGCACCACCCTATTCAGTTTTCTAAAACTTACTTATAGAAAAACATTTACTTGTAGATTGTGTTCTCACTACAACGTGTGGCATCTAGGGATCAGAAAAGCTAAACGTTTACAGGAAGGTGAATCTTCTGTAAATATGGATGTGAACACATACATACTGCTTAAAATAACAGTGAAGAGCAATATTGACTTTTGGTATCAGTCTGACATTGTTTGCTTCATTTCCCTAAAGCAAAGAATCCATGCTGGATTCGCATGCTACTTTTTACATGTTAAAATACTATTTTTGTTACACACTGTAGCAAAAATAGTATTTTATCATCATCATGATCTTTTTTTTGAAATTTTACATTAGTGGGGGTTCTGTAGATCAGCCGTATTCTGGTTGCTTGACTTGATTGATATCTGAACAGTTTTAATGCCCGGGCTCTTGGTTGTATGCCTCAAACTGTCCCTGTGCAGTTCTGTGATGTGCTGTGTCCTGATGGGGGACTGCCATTGGTCTGCTGTGCTAGATTTGCAACAAGTCAGCGGTTGTAATGTTGTGACTAATAGGGTAAGCAGTCAGTTACATTTTTTCTTTTGAAACCTTTAGCAAGAGTTCACTTACATGCATAAGGAAAGAATGCCCAACAGGTATATGAATAGAAAGTTAGACTTCAAGAGCTCCAACATAAAGATAAGTACTAATATATAGAGTTTGTATAGTTTATCCTGGCAAACTCAGAACATACAAAACATCCAGAAGAAACCCAAGGATAGTGAGAACTATACAGAAAACAGAGACGAATACAGAATCTGTCCCCAAACCTTTTCCTCTGTGGCACTGTACCTGTGAGAGCAGAGCACGACCAAAATATGTTCCCCTCGTCTGGTGCATTCAGTCCATTATGCAATATTCAACACTGTTAACCATGTTGTTCTCTTCTTTAGTGTGCACTTTAGGTGACTGATGCACCTCTTTACACAAACACTCCTCTGAGTGTAGCTTAAACAAATCAACATCTTAGTGTTACTCTTTGTTTGACAATGGGACACATCAGGTTACTTGGCCTTAGGGTATTACTACCATCCCTATCAGAAAGTTAGTGAACTGAATGTCTCTGTCTTCCCATTTCACACAAAGAAACACACACACACACACACACAGGTGACAGGACTCATTAAGTGCGCCCTCTTCATGTGTCATTTGCCTGTTGTAGGGGAGACTGGGGGGGGGGTGTAGAATTGCAACAGTTTCAACATTTTGATTTGATAACTGACAGACTACTTGAAATAAAGTAGATGCATCTATGGTATGAATGTGAAAATCCTAGGTGACTTCATTCCTGAGTTACTGCGTTCATGAAGATGAAAGTTGGCCGCCTGCCAGGTGGGGCGACGACAATACCCACATCAGCCTTTTTAGGCTGAGGGGTAAAAATGCATAATACTAACCCACTGTATCTCAAACAGAAGCAATCTTCAAGGTTATCATATTACTGTATTTGTATCTAATAATGTAACTTAAAAAGTGGTTTGATCTCGTAGGCTATGCATTCATAGCAAAAATCTGCTTCTATTTTTCCAGAAGACTTGGCAACTATTGAAGTAGTAATTAAATTTTAACTCTATGAATTAAATTTTACTCAAATGCATTGATGATGTGATGAGACAAGAACAGTTTCTGTCAGTGTAAACAACAGATATTAGTCAATGTTAAGACATTACCAGATGGCTTAACAGATCTTAACAGTGAATGAATAATATATTGATTGATATGTTTATTTAAAAGCACCAGGAGTGAAATGGATGATGCATGTATTCATTAGTATTATATAATGCATGATAAATACTTACAGACTGTTCCTCTCTGTCAGTGTGTAGAGTAATATTGTTTAAACACACATTAAAAAACTATTTTACACAAACAATGAATTTTCATTTTTAAATGTCATTTTAAATCTAACTGTAGTGAAATATCTCCATTTTCTTTTTAACAAATAAGGTGCCTGCAATTGAAATTCTTACAGCTGCCTGTACGGCATCCACATTACAATTTTGTGTTCTACTTAGAAACACTTTTATCACATAGGGCTGTAACTGTTCATTTTCAACAGGTGGCCTGGGGTTCAAACTGATCTAAATTTAAATTCAGTAAATTCAGTCATCCAACTTCAGAAGAAAAAATACTACACATCAAAAGGTAACTTCTTTATGTCTTTCCGTAAGACAAAGTTTTCCTGCAGAAGTGAAGTAACTCTGCAAATCTTCCATAGGCAGAGAGTGAATCCGAATGAACACGTATACTGTCTATCTGGACACTGCTCATTTTACAGAAATTTGCGCCCATGAAAAACTTGTCAAATCTTCTCTGCCAAAGCCAAACAGCTCATTCTGCTATTGACACTAAACAATAATTGTGACTTAGATGAAAAATAATTTTAAGAATAAACAAATTAATGCAGAAAATCCTGGTAACTTCAGATGGCATTTTAGATGTTAAGATTCTTTTCTTTACACACACTGATTGATGCACCCTGAATTATTTAATAATTCAAATGATTAAGAGGAGTTCAGAGAGAGCAGAGGGTAAACAAAATTACTGATGCAAAAAAAAATAGTCAGAACTTTATAGGACCTTTAAGAAGTTCATCAACAAGAAGATGGCCAAGTAAAAAAAAGAGCTTTCCGCATTGTTTTTGATGCCACCTTATGTAGAAGAAACAAAATTAGTAATAGAGACAATGCAGCTCAGCGGCATGACGTCTGTGAAGTTGATCACAAATGGTCCCATACGGACTCTGTTTACTGGAGCAGGTGGTTTTAAAGCTTGCACGACAGCAGGAGACCTCTGAGGTGGACTCCTAGATAACACTAATCTGGCACATCCGGGAATACGCAGACACATGTGTTCAGTGTTCAGTAAAACAAAACCAAAAGCAAAACCTGACAGGACGTTCAGTCAGTCATCAGTAAAATAATCAGATTCATATTCTCCTTCATTGGATATGTTTCTGTTGCACTGAGGTCGGACTAATTCTTTTGTTGTAAATTAAAGGTGTAAATGTAGGTGAACAAACATTCCTTTGAACTTTGAACTTAGTTTTGTCCCTTAAATGTTTTAAGACCACGAGATAATAGATAAAGGATGTAAGGAGATAAAGGTTTTCTACTGACTGACCCATGCAGATGTTAATTGGGACAAAACTCTTTTATCCTCTTTTCATTCAAATTGACCTCAAGCAAGGGTGTTGCCCACAAATGTCTTCTTACTAACAACAACTGAGCAAGTGGATATATGCCTATATATATAACCGTATCTGATGTTTGTAACTTGGTAAAGTCACGTTGTAATGCTGATAATGGCCAGCAATGCCTGAGGTGATAGGACACAAAGCTGCATGAGGCTAGCCATCTGGAAAGCTCTCACAGGTGCTCACAAGCTTCTAATGTGCTCAAGTTCACACAGAAACCTCCAAGAGTTTCCACTTTCTGACCTGCCAAGCCACACCTTGCCCCTAGAATCTCCCACGCAGATCAAATCCAAACCAGCCCCCAACCCAGGCCAGCAATAGCTGCACTGTCTAGAGAACGGGGGTGTTCAGTTACCAGAAATATCCCCTCCTAAATTTCTGATTTGGCCCTATTTTACAGTCACTTCATTTTGTTGCCATAACCCTTTGTTTGGTAACCTCCTAAATACACATGTATCATAGTAACAACATTTTCTTAACATTTGCTTACTGCTTACTCTTTAGATTGTCATAATTTTCTTGCATGCTTCCACCACCTGCTCACACATAAACGCAATTTTAAAAGCTCTTCTGGCTGTGAATGGAAACTGTATCAGATCCTGCAAGACACTGAAACTACTAACGTTTCTTTTCCAGTCTCTCTTTGTATTTTCTCTCCTCAGAGTATCAGTGATGGGAAAACAGCCCAATGTGAGACGAGGATGCATGTGTAACAGATCACAGCCGTCTTACTCGTCTTTGCAATAAGTAAACAAGCTGTCGACGAAGCTCACTGATGACAAAGGAGCAAAATACTTTTGGGTTTATATTGTTATTTCTGCTCTTTAGTGATACAGTAACTCTTTCTGTCAAAAAAAAGTACTTTTATTATTTAAGTTATTTCAACATTCCTTACATACTCACATATAGACACACAATCACATACACACCACCTGCTGGGTGAGGCGCTAATGTTCTTTAAAAAGCTTAACGACTGGGATTAGTGTCCACTCACATACACATTTGTGGAAAACTCGTCAGACGTTAGTGGGTCACAGTGACACACCTGGACTGCCTGCCACTACTGACACAGATTATGCAGTACTAGACGAGAGAACTGAAAATCCTGGTTTGACGGGCCGGAATGACAACACACACACACACACACACACACACACACACACACACACACACGCTCACACACACACGCTCACAACCTGCATAAGCAACAAGACAAACTACCTATACTTATTATTTTGTTAATTTATGGTTAAGAAATTGCTTCCTCTGCCTTTTCTTCTCCTTTTCTTATAAGAAATATTCCCCCCAAAAAATATAAAATTGAAACAATTAACAGTTCAGATCAGAGAGAAAAGCGGCAGGGAGCAAAGAAGTGGGGGTTGTGGTGGGCAGCGAGGGGGAATAAGATGCTTACGGGGTCATGGAGGAGGAGGAGCAGTGATAAAGCCACAGGTTGAGCAGAGACAGATAAGCCCATATAGTAAAGAAGAAGGCAAGGGGTTACTTTTAAGGGGAAAAAAGGTGTGATTCTATAGAAATGCTTGCAAAACACAAAATATGGGATCCCAGCTCCCCAAAACTAACCCTGGAAAACAAACAAACAAAAACCTACCTCAGCTCATTGTGATCTAGAATGAAGGGACTCAGTGTCACTGTGGAGACATTTTCCTGGCATAATTTGGGTTCACTTGTCCCTTGTGGAAAAAAGGTCACTGCAAACCAGTGCACACTGAGCCTTTATCTTTTAAGGAAACATTTCTATCCTGCTGGGTTTGGTCTCCTAGGAAGACAGAATTCCCATTCATAGGACACAAGGGGCCACTGAGTTGATTAGTATGAAAATGGTAATAAGTTGTCATGTAAGTGTTTCGGGATCTTGTTCATACGCGAGGAAAGAGTGGAGCAGGAGATTGATGAATGGATTTTAGCAGCATCTGCTGTTATGCAGAAGTTGTAGCAGTTTGATGTGGGGAAGAGAGAGCTGAATGTGAAAGCTAAGCTGTCAATAAGATGTCGATCTATGTTCCTACCCTCGCCTATGGTTATTTAGGTAGTGAACAAAAGAAAAATGATTATGGGCACAAGCAGCAGAGCTTCAACTGAAGCTATTAGAAATAGGATGAAAAGCTGTTACTCCTCCACATCAAAAACAACCAGGTGATGTGATTTGGGCTTTTGACTAGGTGAGGTTTTTTTTTGGGTGTATGCAGTCATTTTACCAGGCAGGTGCTCCCTGGTAAAATGACTGAAGAAGTCTGGAATTTGTTGGGTCTCTCCAGTGATGGCAGTAGTTTCTGGCCCTGGTCAACATTTAGTACCATGAACTTCTGGTGTTTTCACAGAGAGCTAATTATTAGCTATTGTCTTTTGTCTTCAGGTGCATTTGTAACAGCTAAGGTGAGGGAGGAAGGAAGAATAAAGAGGAGCTAAAATGATTTGCTCAGACCACAGATGAATTGAGAGGCTGCACAAATGCCCAGTATAAGAAAAGTAAGGATTATTTGTAACTGTAAGTTATACAAACTAACTCAAGATGGGTCCAAGAATTAAAAAGATGAAACTTGAAAAGATCATTAGACATCCCCTTTAAGATAACAGAACTATTACTTAAATTGCTGTTATACTGTAATTCAAGAATAAAAGAGAAAGCGATGAAATGAGATAAAATGATACAACTTACCACACAACCAGTTGCAACGGCAAGAAAATCTGTAGTAACTTTCCACCTCCTCAAGAGTGAGCCGAACATGAACCCCAATTTCTTCCCCTGGTTCCCAAAATGCATCCAGTACCTCCACTACTATTTCCTCTTTGCTCTTCTGATCTTCCATAGATATGTTTGTATTAATTTTAGTCTCTCCATTCTCCATTGACCTGTAATAAGCTTCTATCTCACCTTCCCTTCCCTTTTTTGCTTCACCAGGAAGCAGAGAATCTGTGTGTCCTTTAATCACAAACAAGTCCACCTCCTCGCTGTCAGAGCACTCATGCAAGCCCACACTCACCTGTCCTGCTAGAGTCACCTCTGCATCTGTTTCCATGCAAAACCCAGAATCTAACTCAACCTCCACATCTTCCTCCGTCAAGGAGCCCAAATCTGTTATCTCCTCTCCTCCCATCTTCCTGTCCCAGTCTGTGTCTCCTTCACTTCTCTTCTCCAGCATTTGTTCCATGTAGCTTCACAAATGGTATCACAGTAACAATTTCCCTCTCATTCTGACTCCAACTTTTGCCAGACTACATTAAACCTTTTGGTCACGCTGCAGGTGCTCTACAGCCTGCAGAGGCAGTAACTGAGAGGACTTCCTATTGCAACCTCAGGTTACTTTACCTGTATACAAAAGCCACAGTGTAGTACCAGACCCCACCCTCTCCTCCCTGGTTCAACTACCTTTATACCTCCCCTAAGAGGACAGTTATTTATCTAACTAGCTACCAGTTCAAAAATAAGACTTCCAACTTTCTCATTTATGACAATCTGACCAATAAAAAGGAAGACTATGACTAGTCTAGAACAGGGAAATGGGTACTACGTTGCAGTGTGTCACTTTGGTTAGTAAAGGTACTGCAGGTCCTCAGTGCTCATTTACCTAAGCCAACAAAACTTGCGATTCTCATCTGCCTTATCTCAGGAGATGTGGACTAAAAGTACAAAGCCTCCATTTTGACCAACCCATTCAAACACAGCCTGCATCCCCATTTAACCATTCACTGACTCGATCCATTGAAAGCCTCTATTCTTGTTTACTCCACTCAAAAGACCCCATTCTTACAAACTTACTGAAAGACTTAATTCTATGGAGACCTCTCAAAGAAAGACGCTGTTTCTTAATACAATGTGGCAATTTAGATTCCATTTCAATGAGTAGTTCAAAAGATACATTTCAGTCAAGAAAGGCTAATAGACTTGATTCTGTGTCTCCTAATTCAGCCATTATCTAGTAAAAGAAGTTGTTGCAGGTGTTTGTGGGACTTTGTGTTTAACATGTGCATTTGGTTTTATGACCAAGGGCACGCAGGTTATCAGTGCCATAAACCTTATAGGATTAAAGCTAAAGCCATTAGACTGGAGAACTATGCAACTTAAGGTGAGCAAGAGTCAAACAAAGGGATGGTCCAACAGATCAACTCACGGTCTCAATCTAATGAAAGATGTTGTGTTTTCAGGTAAAGAGTACTTGTGAGCACTGACTCAGAAACACCTGAGCTATATACACTCACCAGCCATGGTCAGTTTGTTAGGTACACCTAATACACCTTTTGCCTTCAGAACTGCCTTAATTCTTCATGGCATAGATTCAATACGTTGCTGGAAACATTCCTCAGAGATTTTGATCCATATTTACATTACAGCATCACACAGTTACTACACATTTTTTCAGCTACACATCCATGATGCAAATCTCCCATTCCACCACATTCCAAAGGTGCTGTATTGGACTAAGATATGGCGGCTGTGGAGGCCATTTGAGTACAGTGAACTCATTGTCATGTTATCCTGATGGAAGCAGCCATCAGAAGATGGGAACACTGTAGTCATAAAGGGATGAACATTGTCAAGCAACAATACTCAGGTAGTCTATGATGTTTAAAGGATGCTCAATTGGTACTAAGGTGCACAAAGTGTGCCAAGAAAATATGTCCCACACCATTACACCATCACCAACCCCCTGAAATGTACAAGGCTGGATGGATCCATACTTCCATGTTGTTTACAACAGAAGCACAAATTCTGATCCAGCTATTCAAATGTTGCTTTAGAAATCGGGATTCAGACCAGGCCACATTTGTCCAATCTTCCATTGCCAAGCAAACTGTAGCCTCGGTTGCCTGTTCTTAGCTGACAGAAGTGACACCACGTGTGGTCTTCTGTTGCTTCTGCCCATCTGCTTCAAGGTTTGATGCATTGCACTTTCAGAGATGCTCTTCTGCATACCTTGCTTGTCACAAGTAGTTGTTTGACTTACTTTTGCCTTCCAATTAGCTCAAAGAAATCTGGACATTCTTCTCTGACCTCTGGCATCAATACGGCATTTTCAATCTGAGAATTACTGCTCAATAGATATTTCCTCATTTTTTTTGCATCATTCTCTGTAAGCACTAGAGGTGGTTTTGTGGAAAAATCTCAGTAGATTAGCAGTTTCTAAAATACTTCAACCAACCTGTCTAGCACCTTTCTTCCCCTTTCTAATGCTCTGTCTTGAAATTCCACAGGCTGTTTTGACCATATCTACAAGTCTAAATGCAGTGAGATGCAAACTCAATGCATTTAGGCACAGATAGATTAGATATTTGCATTAATGACCAGTTGAATGGGTGTACCCAATAAAGTGGCTGGTGCCTTCTGGTACTTGTGCATGTGATTTCCACCGTCCAAAAATGTCATCAAAGGTTTGCAGTTTAGAAGGAGTCTCTTTGTTTGGACACGGCTGCAACAGCTGTGCAGAGTTCACTTTGATTCACAAGCAGGGAGAATAAATTGCAGGACTTCCTTAAAAATGCAAGAAATCACACAAAATTACTGTACTACAACAATTGTTAATGTTTTTTTCTGAGAATTTTCTACGGTATCAGAGTTACCAGCCTCAGTTCACATTACATCTAAAGAATCAGAGATCCTTCTCTCGAATTCTCCTCATGGTTTATGACTTAAACAGAGCTGGAAGGACAGGAAATGAAAACCTTCCTCTGAAATCTCACAGCTTCAGGTGACAAAGATAAACTTACTGCATGTTCAGATCATGCAAAATAAAAAGCGTATGGACATATTGTATATGCAGAAACTCATAAAATCTATAAGAACAACCAACCTACAGCAAACACAGCATTGAATATCTAACAACCTTGAGGTGAGACTAGCTCACAAAAGCAAGATCTACATGAAAAACAAGAATAGTGTTCGCAGGAAAAAAGCTTAAAAAGTGTGAATGCCCAGAGACAAAACCAGATTCTCACAGATATGGAAAAATGCAGAAAAAAGACCCCTGACTCACGTGGCTTAAGCAGGACCATTGGCATCCCACTATCCCACTGAGAAACACTCTTCCTGGTTTTCTTCACCATTTCTTTTCTCGCTGTGTGTTAGTAAAAGTGGCAACAATCTGGCTGGGAGGACACCAAATTGTTAAGTCAGCAGCTTTAATCAGCAGTTTCCATTCCTTTGCACCAGCTCGTCTGCTGCTAAGGTGCTCTGTGCTGCAATTTCTGCATCTGCTGAAGAATCTGTTACTGCTACTGTGGAAAAATGTCAGCGCAGCTGCCGAGATGTACATGTTGGAAACTGAAGCAGCTGATTAAGCTGCGCAGTCACGCACCCACACACACAAAATGCTATACACATCAAGGCACAGAAATAGCCAATTCGGGGGGGCAAGGAAAGCCCACAGGAAACACTGTATGTGAGGCTCTGGGCATAATGCCCTACAAGACTCTGTCCAGAGCTTCAATGAGAAATATATCATGCACAAATACACACACATGTGCACACAAAGTTGCAAGTAAAGCATGACTGCAAAAAGTGTATACATACACACTCACTCTCATACAGAATACATTCTCTCTTCTGCTCAGTCCTACCATTCCAGGCTCTCCAGGAGTTCCTGCGGCTGGCAGGGCTGAAAGGGAAAGCCGAGCCCAGTCCAGAGATGTCCAAGTTCTGCATAAGATGACTGAGGCGGTTCATGATCCGGAACGATGCCTCACCGCCCTCCCGAAGAAACTCATGCAGAGACATGAGAGCTGGCTGCTGGTCTCACTCACTCAAACAAACTTTGTCATCCAGAGAGACCCTTTGCTGCACTTTTTAAAGCTCTGACAGACTCCAAAGCATTCCCAAATGCAGACATGGGAAGGATCCTTCTTTAATTTGCCAGGTCACTCAGGATCACGATAAGATGCTCTCACATGAGCTCCTGTGTGGAGTTGCCTGCAGTGGCTACATATAAGATAAGCCCAGTGTCCTCTGCAGAGCCACATTGAGGAGTCAAGGAAACAGCACAGTGCAAAGCCGGCAGAATCAGAAACAGCTGAGTCACTGTCTGCATAAACTCTGAAACAAACACTGTTCACACTAGAGGTGAGAACAGGCCCAAGTCTGCTCACGCACATGCATACACACACGTCATCAGAGCAACTATTGACAACTGAGCGAAGTGCTACTTTCCAGGGAATGACAAGAGGGGAAGAGGGTGGAAGGTAGCAGAAGCACAGGGCAGCCGGCAGAGCACAAATCCCCTTCTGCTGCTAAGGCTAATTATATTCCTCCACCCCTGAACTAATCTGCCTTTTCTTTCCCTCTTTCTATTTCCCAAGATTCTTCCATGCATTAAATTCACAGTGAGTCAGGAGAGGTCATGCAAAGAGCAAGACAACTGTCCTGAACCAATCACCTGCAAAACTGAAAGAAAGAAAGAAAAAAAGCTCCAACATAAACTTTATGACAACAGTTAAAAAGTTTCTTGTTACTATGTTGTCTGAAACTGAGGAGGAGCAAAAATAGTGGAGAAGAGGTTGCGCATTGGCAGGCTTTTAAGTTTATTTGCAGGTTTTGTGTGAGTGTTTGGCTGGCAAGCAAAAAGGCAGCTTGCACTTTGTAGGCTTAGAATAGAGATGAGAGTGGCGAGAGGAGATGCACTCTCTCACATACTGATGAGGCTCCTACAGGGGATGGGACACACAACCTCAACATAGAATTCAGTGACATTCACCCTTAACCCCCACCTCATTGCTCCATCTTTCCAATGTCTTCTTGTTAATCAGGTCCGACCCCCTGTTTATTGCATATGCCACCTCATATACTCGACTTTTCTATAGCCCCTCTTTAGTATTTGTTCCAATACTTGCACATACCTGCACAGAACAATCTAAATTTCCTGACCCAGGGTACTGATATTTGCAAAAAGCAAAAAAAGTCAAAGAGTATATGGTCATGAAAAAAGTGCTAAAGTTGTCAGGGCATTTTACTAGAAACCACAAATGCACACATTTATAATGGTGCTTTGTCTTCTGTGCTTCACACACATTGACAGGATATCACCAAAGTCAATCAGATTCATCCTCTGGGACCTCATATCGGGCATAGCGTTAGCTCAGGTAGACCACAAAGTCAAGCTGAGCTGCAGTCCAGGCAAATCAGCTGATCTCAGCACCACCCACATGGCTCAGCTGATACCATTCTACTCAACTGGTAAATCTCATATAGGGCCCACTGTTTAACCATGACCGCAGTTGCAGAAAATCTGCACCTCCACCTCAGCACCACCTTTCATGATTTTGTTGTCTGTTTAATCAGTGTTATACCTGATGATGCTCTATTCTTTGTCGAGGTCTTACTATTGCTCTCCCTGCCCCTGGTTTTCCATGTACATTAGTGGAAGGTCACAGAACAGAGCCATGCTGCTAAATATAAATGACTGCAGATGGAAAATCTTCTCTTCACTACAGGGGTCTCGACAGAAATGCCTGCACAAAATTATGTCAATTAGTAAAGCCATACAAACAACCATTGCATTGTGGTTACAGTGGAGATATTTATGTGTTTATATTATCACTAAATAAACACATTGTTTACACATTTTGTTTGACAGGAAACTGTAAGTGTGACTTGTAGTAGCCAAGACAAATTTAGAAAGCTTTTTATTACTGCAGCACTCTCGCCATCTCTAGACACTACATCTCTTCTGAGCATGGCTCACTAGCTGAAAACTAATAGTTGCCTTCTGGATCCATTTGCCCATACACCTGCTCTACTTTTAGGGATGAACCCTTGACCTCTAGCTAAAAAGGAACCTGACACATTATTCATATTTGAATCATAAACCTCCTTGTTGAGCTCTCATTCCAACAATGCAACAGAGAAACATTTACTCAGTTACAAATGACCATTATCACTGTGTAACCATTTACTCATGAGCTCCTTTCTAGCCATAAATCTCCACACAACATGTAGCACACCCCTTTCACTTGGCTCACATGCTTGTGCTGCACCATTAAAAACAGCTCCTCCAAAACATTACCAGCTGCAGAAGGACACATTCCTGCTGGAAAAGTTGACACCTGTGACTCAGCAAACTGGATGTGTCCTTTTAAATCAGTTGGAAGTAGGTCAAATGCCCAGTCAGAGAGTCAGAAAGAAGCTTCCTGTGATTGTGGCTGCAAGTAATTATAATACAGTATTTATAACTGACCTAATGTTTCCCTTTCACTTAACTGACTAATAGCTCTGCCAATAAAATAAAATGTCTATCAAAGGCTACCAAGCATGTCAATATGGACTGGTGCATCACTGTTACCAGACTAGAATACTTCTAGCGACTGTTGGAAGGATAGGAATTTCATGGTTTAAATTGTAAATGGACTGGTTCTTATATAGCACTCTACTTTAGCCCTCAAAGTGCTTTATACCGCTTATCTTCAGTCACCCATTCACATCAGCTAATCTAAACTAACATTTGCACACACATTTACACTCCGATGAATGCATCGGGAGCAACTCAGGCTCCAGTATGCACCCAAGGATGCTTTGGCATGCCAGAGCACCCAGGGATCGAACCACCAACCTTCCGATTAGCAGATGACCTGTGTTACCTCCCGAGCCACAGTTGCCCCACGTGACCACATGATTCCCTGATTTTTCCTGTAGTATACCAATTGGTTTGTGGTTTTGAGTGAATGTATTGGATGTACTCACATAAAGGCTCCCACACACACATTCCCTCAGGATGATCACTTTGGTGATCCTTTAACTTGTATTCTAGCACCATCATCAGGTCAAAGTTTTAATGCGTCTAAAATTTTGGTTCATGATCACATAATTGTTCAAGTGTAATTCTCAGCAATTTAATTAGTAATTTGTGTTTAATACTATTTGGCAATCAACAAAATTAAGATGGTGAACACGCTCAACATCACACTTGGTTTCATCAGTAGTTATTTACAATCTGATCAATAATCAACTGGCTTTATTTACAGTTGCATTTAAGAAAGTCTAATATGTATCTATTTTTGCATCTAGGATAAGCTGTACAAAACAACTCTTGCCCACCCACATCTTACTACACTGAAGGATGAACTGGACCACTACAGCTCACCATTTTTACCAAATAAGGAAAATGCAGTCAGCTACAGATTGGGATGCAAATAGCTCTTCCCAATTTATATCAAGTTGAGGATGTTGCACTCTTGTTAACAGCACTGCAAAGAAAGCCTGTAATGAGTGTGTTCAATATTCCTCTGGAGCAAAAATAGAAATACTTCAGTTCTCTGTTTTCTGCATTTTACAACACAACATTTCCTTTTCAGAAAAGGAGAAAGAAAACTGTTCTTCAGATCAGGTTATGCTAAATCGTATTCATCCTCAGCTGACTCCATTCCCCTGAATCTCCCTTTTCCTCACACTCCCTTCCTCTCTGCTGTCTTTTGTGATCAGCGTTAGACTCTCCTCTCTGAGCCGATTACTGCTCTCATTCTCCTGCCACAGTGGATTCCTGTCACTCTTCTTTATAAACAGCTACCAGGGACTGGATTTCTGTACAGTTTTAGGATAGTATTGCACACTTAATTCCTGCACATGTAAAAAATAAATGTGATGATATGACCTCATTTTAATTTCAGCTTAGTGGAGTGATGCAATTCTTGATTTGCCTTCAGAGTCTGTTCATTTTCATTCCTCTAGCTTGAGCATAGCCGACCCCCCCCCCCAGTCAAGTCCACCCACTCACTACTGCCATGCTTTCACCATCTTAAAAATGAAATCATGCAAAGTGAAACCAATAAATGCACACAGTAAGTATTATCACCACCCATTCAGCATGCACACAGTGTTTTTACATATACTGGTGCAAAAAGGAATGATAGTCTGAAAGCTATAACGCTTAGGCAGGTTTTTCTAAGTAAGATTTTGAAAACGTCAAATGAAATATTAACACGCCCCAGTGTTTGGCAGGTTGTGCGTGCAGGCTGCATGCATGCGTTCATGCTTGTGAGAGTGGCCGTGTGCTGGCGGTGAGTGGATTAAGGGAGATCTCTATAAATGGATCAAAAGGGAAGAGAAGCAAAGCTCACAAATCATATCAGTGGCATTAGGTTGGCAGAGAAGAAACATCTGTCCTTCATTTAGAGGAAAGAAATCAAGAGGCTGCAGGAGCAACATCGGGAGAACATCACATATACAGTGGGGGGTGTCAAAAATTAAAAACAAAAACACCGTGAGTAGGGCAGACTTGGGAGCACAATTTACAAAAAGTTGTGAATATAAGAAATGAAAATGTTTTATTGAATAATCATTCCATGGATACAGAGGTGGGTTAATATCAGGTCACTGTGTCTCTCATTTTTGCCCTCAACACTTCCTCTAATCAGACATATTCCACACACAGTAACTGTCTAGGGTGGAGTACTGAAATAGAGGTCAGTGAGGTAGTGTATCACAACACAAAATTACCCTGTGCACAGTCTGTGTTTCTGTAAAGAACTGAGAAAGCTTTTTGCGTGGCAGTGCCTCAAACTGTACATGCTATAAATAATTTAAGATCTGTTTCATGACAGCATGAAGCACATTTTATCTCATAGGATAAAATCTTATTCGGGCCAAGCACCTGCGTGGCTTGAGGCAGAATGATCATGAACAGCAGCACATTAAACCGTGTGTGGTTTCCTATGGAAAACGCTTTGTGGCGCACTGACATGATGATCCTGTATTTGCTGCATAAACCACTTTTGTTTTGCTTTTCATTTGGACTAGTTTTCACCAAGGCAGAGGAATAATATTGTCTTTTACTGTGCCAGCATACATTTCATTAGTAGTATATCACCTGTGTTTAAGAAGAACATGCACAATCCTCAGCAATCAAAAATACAATGATTAAAGCCGCTTTCAATTTTGTTGTTGTCACCCACCTATGCTTTGGGTGACGGTCCTCAGTCTCACTAGCAGCTCACCGAGGGCCATCTCCTCTGTCTTCATCCACAGGATCATCCTCCAGAGGGACAGCGGAAGACCAGCTGTCCAGCTAAGAGACGCTTTTGTAGGAAGAAGAGACAGCTTGCCTGATATTTGCTGAACAGTGCTTGGAAGAGTGGATGATGGTGAGGAGAATGGGTGAGGGGGTCTGTTGCAATGACAACCCCAGTTGAGGAGAAGGAAAGAGGGAGATGCGGCAGGGTAAACGAACCTAGGATGTGAGTAAAAATCTGGAGGAAAGAGACCGGAGGCAAAGGGGGTGTGTGCTGGGTGGCAGTGCGAGTATGCTTGTGAAAAATGAATGCTCTCAAGGATGGAGTGGATGCTGCCGAGACAGATGAAGAAAATGATGCTGACGCCAAAGCTGCTATGGCTGTGACAGCCTCAGCTACAGTGATGAGTCCCCCACAGAAAAATGCAGTGCAAAGGCTGGTGAACGAGAGAGATGGGAGCAGCAGACAGCCTCATTCACACATGCATGCTTTAGCCTCAGCACACATGATGGTGCAGACCTGTTAGACAGAGGGGGGAGGGGATGTGAAGGTCAGTTTTGCACAAACAGCTGATCCAACAGTGACATCCAGTGTGGAGGACAGGAATAGCTGTGTCATGAAACCTTCTTGTCTGCAGCAACATACACTGTAATGTCAGTCATGCATCATTGATTATGCTGCATTGCCACCATGTGACGACACATGGTTATGACAAAGTACAGTAGAATAAATTCTAGTTGCTGGTTTCTCTTGAACAAATTAAGGTTTGTGGTTCTTTTGGTAACCCTCACTACAAATTTAAATTGTAAACAAACCTGACAGATTAAAACACATTAGAGCTTTACTTACATATAGCCATGTATCGATGCATCTTTGCAGAGCCATCATTTCAAAGACACAACTCTGCAAGATGGTAAATGAAATAATGGATGATTGTGATACATCTGTAGTAATTCTGGATTATCCTACCAACTGATAGACTACAGACACTACAGTACTGTGAAAAAGTAATTGTCCCTTTTCTGATCTCTTAGTTGTGTGCTTTTTTTTGTTTGTTTGTTTTTTACATATTTGTCACACTTACATGTTTCAGATCACCAAACAAATGTTAATATTAGTTGAAGATAACCTGAGAACAGTTTTCAAATATTGCTTTCATTTATTAAGTTAAAAGAAAAAAGTTATCCAAACTTACCTGGGCTTGTGAGAAAAAGTAATCACCCCCTAAACCTAATAACTGGTTGTGCCACCCTTGGCAGTAAGGACATCAAGAAAGCATTTGTAATAACTGGCAATGAGTCTTTCGCATTGTTGTAGAGGAATTCTGACCCGTTCTTTGTTGCAGAATTGTTTTAATTCAGCCACATTGGAGGGTTTTCTAGTCTAAGTGCCATACCGAAGAATCTCAGTCAGATTTAAGTCCATACTTACTAGGACACTCCAAAACCTTCATTTTTTAAAAAGTGAGTCAAAGGTGAACTTCCTGATGTGTTTCAGATCATTGTCTGGGCACAAACTTATGGTTGGACATGCTCATTTGGGATTTTCTGGTAGAGGGCAGAATTTGTGGTTCCATCAATTACAGCAAGTCATCCAGTTCCTGAAGCAGCAAACCAGCCCCAGATCATCACACTACCACTACGTTTGACTGTTGGTATGATGTTCTGTTTATGAAATGCTGTTAGTTTTACAGCAGGTGTGACGGGACTCAAACCTTCTAAAAAGTTCAACTTTTGTCTTGTTGGTCCACAGAAAATTTCCCCAAAAGTCTTGAGTATCATCTAGAAGGTCTTTTTGACAAATGTGAGTTTGTCCCCCCTTCCCTAGATTCTGTCCAACATCAGTTTGACACTGTTAAAGGGATGCATTATAAAGCCTTCATTTGAGTCAATGTGTGGCCAACTTGTGGGTGGGGTTCATCTGCAGGATGATACAGGCAGTCCAGGTTAACTTACAGCAGGAAATCTTTTGATGAAGCTGCCACTGTGATATAACGGAGACCATGGCACGACACATGTTTTCACTCTTTCTTTATTACAAGCAGAATGACAATACAGTGCTTTGCCCTCATTTGCTACAGACAGGCTGGCAAAAAAGTCAACTGGTGAACTTTTAAAATCTTTATCCAAAATGGAAGAAGAAAAAAAAAATTCTCAAAACCTGTTTAGTAATACAAACAGTGCCATACTAAAAAGGTATGATATGAAGCGTGCCACTCAGAGCACAGAAGTCGACATTTCAGACCTTTGCCAAGCTCAAGAGTGACAAGATGAGCACCTGCTGTTGTGCTGATGGACTTAGAAAAAAGCAGTTTGACATTCTGATCAGCAGTAAAAGGCTGGTGTGATAAATCCATTGCGACAGAGGCTGACACCTACAGACAGTTCATTCCTAGTCAAGTTATTTGGTCACTTTTTTTGTCATCTCACCCACTACAATCTTCTTAGAAAAATAACTTGTGAGGAAGAGTGAACCACAAACCCCAGCTGACAGACAATAACAGAGCTGGTTTTTAATGGTCAGACTGATCTGTTGTAAAACAAAGTGCACTGTGTAGAACTATTGGTAAATCTCTAATGAATCTTATAGTTTTCCTCTCATTTTGGTTACAAACTCAACCACATACTCTAGCAGAGTTAAAATATAGTCTTCTCTCTGAGATACAAAAGTAGCAAAAAAAACAAAACAAAAAAAACAAACACACACAATGGACAACACAAAAATGACTAAGAAGTAAAGAAGTGGTGAAAATTTGAAATGCAAAGGATTTGGCTACTAAAAATATACTTGAAGAATCACTACAAAATACTTCCCCATCATATAATGAAAGGTACATCATCAATGTAGAATATGACATTTAGACTATGTCTGGATACAGTATGGCAACAGCACAGTGAGGTGGGACACTGCATTACAAGCACCAAGGACGTTGCTTTATCGCTGAGGTCGGGATGTTTAGCCCCCATGTTCAAACACGTGCGGAGGCTAGTGGAGTGAAGACTGAAGGGAAGAATCCAGACCTCCCACCAAAAAAAAAAAAATCATCCATACCCCTGGAAAAGAACGCTGAACATTTTATTGAATCTGTACATGTTGGCAGATGGTGATGTGTATGAAACTAAACTGTTTAAATTTACAAAAAAAAAAAAAAAAAAGGCTTCAGAATCTCACATTCATGACTTCCAGAGTCAGTAGCTTGCTATGTAACCCAACAAATATGCTTGCGGGGGGGGTGAGTACTTCAGATTTTAGAAATGCAAAAAAAAAGAGGTTCACTGATAATGAGCTACAATCTTCAGCTGGAGGACATGACGGACAAATCAGTTCAACATTCTCATTGATTTGATTGTGACATCGCCGATTCAAGTCTCCCACCTTCTTACGACAAACTAAATCTATCCAACACCCCTTCACACTACAATATAGAGCAACACTTTTTTTTTTTAAAGTTACATCCACACATCAATAGTGACTGACATCAATAATTTTAGAACAGTATAGTAAAACTCATGGATCAATGCAACACAGAGACGACCCCTTGTAACGTGACAACATTAGCATTCTTACAGTAACTTTTGCATAACACGGAGCACGGCAGCAAAGACACGAGCACAATGCAACAGGGAGGAGTAACAAGTCATTTAGGACAGCCATAAATAAATACCTAAATAAGTGCCAGGCTGCTGCTGTTACCCTGCACAACCACGTGGTGGCAGGAGAGGGTGCAGTTTTGCTCACTGTTGAGGGGGAAAGAAAAAAAGTGCCATGAAAGGTTTGGTGATGAATGATGCTGGGGACAAAGAGGGATATGGAACAACTGAGAGAAGAACAGATCAGCGTGCAGAGAGAGATCCGACACGCTACACTAACAGATAAGGGAAACAAAGCTCGACACGATAGTGAGGGTACAAGAAAGTAGGAGGGAGAAATTATATTTCATATATATATATATATATATATATATATATATATATATATATATATATATATATATATATATATATATATATATGTATATGCGCGTGTGTGTTTAAGTTGACCTATTAATGTGATCAGTTTTTTAAAAAAAAGAAAAAAAAAGGGGTATCTATGAATTAAGGCAGGGTGGCTAAAATACTGCACATCTCTCTTCAGATTCCCCCCCGCCTCTCTCCTTCAGCTGATGGTAGTGTATAAGGCTTTGTAAAACATCACTCCTGCTTTTTTTCCCCTCCTTTAAATCTAAACCTTTCTCCTTTGGCTCCTAGCCTGCTGCTGTGTGGTTACCTGTAAGGCAAAGGTGTGTCACATACAAACATACAATAACAGGCAAAATTCATGCGTACTCTCGCACATGCACACGCACGCACACCTAAAGGGCTGAGCTTGAAGGCTACCCCCTTACTTGGCCAGACCACAAAATGTACATAAATGTTTTGACAAACATTTAAAAAGAAACAAAAAAGGGGGACACAAAAGTGGAGGACCAGGCAAGAATGTCAGACTGAAAATGAGAATAAGAAATACAAAAAGGCTCAACTGTTCAAAACAGGACAGGTCCACAGTGCGAGAAACACACCTGCACATGGTTCCCCTTTTGTTCTTAGACCTCCAAGTAAGAATTTGAGCAGGAAATTTGAGACTGAATTTGACACTGAATTTAAAAAAAAAGAAAAAAGAAAAAAAAGAAACAAGTATGTGAATTAGGAGTTAGGGAAATACTATCTAAAGGGTTTTCCACTCAGGTGTAGCCCAAAAATGCACATGGTGAACTCAGCATGGAGTGTCCATGCTTCAGATGTGTTTTTTTCTGTAATTCACTGATCTTTGAGATGCAAATCTTGGTCACACATCTTGGGATGTACTATACGTTTCAGCTCATGAGATTCACAAAGCTACAGAGTTTGCATTTGCATTCACACGGAGGTTTCTGGCCCAGGAGCGTAGTAGGCGAATCCTGCCCCGGAGAGACGGAGCATGTAGGGGCTGAGGGGACACAAGTCTGCCCCTCCGCCCTCTGCCAAATGGGCCAGGAGTTTCTGGGGAAGAGGTTCAGATCTGCAGAGTGACAGTGACTCCGCGGTGCCGAGGTGGAGGTGAGAGGAGTCTGCGCTCGTCCCTTTGTAGGATCGACAAAAGGACAGTGGAGTCAAGTCCGCCAAGCTACCCGGCAACAGCTTCTGATGATCCTACACAGAGACAAGAGAGTCCATTGTCATAAGAAATTTCAAGGCAGTGAAAAAGAAATCAGAGGAAAAGAAACGTGCAGATCAAATAATAAAACACGCCAGGAAAAACAGTTGTGAGAAATCATGATCCATCCATACAGACAGACAGACAAAAGACTTATTTTCAGAAGGTTTAATACATTTGTTTGGCTGTCTGCATATTTAGTGTTTCTTTTTTTTTTTCTTTTCTTTTAAAGAAAGATAACCTTGAATCTTTGACTCTGCTTCAGATACTGGAAAGAATTTACTCAATAAAATGAAACCTTCTGAAGACAATCATTATGATCAGTTGCCATGATAGAATAAGCATGCTTGTGTAGTGATGATAAAACTCACTTGCAATTCCATCTTTCAGCACCAGCTGTCACCAGCGTACAATTATGACAGACACCGACATGCTACCTGGTTTACCAAATTGTCAAACAGAACAACTCCCTCCATCAATTTAGTCTGTTAACATGAGAGCTGGATAAAGTAACCTACTAGTGACCTTTCCTAATAAAATATAACCTTAGTCACTGACTACACTTATCAAATCTGTTTTAAACTCTAAAACATCATCCCATATTTCTCAAATGTAGAGCCTGGAAGCCTGGAGCCTTCAGTCTGGGTGCCCAAACTTTACCACAGAGTGTATCACAAGCCAAAGCCAACAAATGATGACACACATCCTCCTGTTTAACAAAGACAGGATCTTTCTCTTGGCTTCTACCCAAATTAAATTAATTCCATCCCACATTTGACAAGAAGCACAGAAGCACATGCTTTGAAACTAGCGCTGCAGAGTTAACTGGGGATTGCAGTTCCTGAAAGCAGCTTCGGCAAATGGAAATTTTTCATGAAGCGCACTTACACAGGCACAACTCCCCCTTCACTCTGAGCCACAGCACAATTGCATGCCACATGCAGTGCAAAGCAGCAGGAAGCATCGAGGCATCAGCATTAAGAACCCAACACCCCACTATCCACGCCCTTTGTGTGCTGTTACCATGGTGACCCTAGCCCCCCCCCCTGGTGTGGGTACTCTAGGGTTTGCTGAGTGGGGTGCTGTGGCTATGTGGCATCATGAAGTCATAGACTCTAGCAGCTTTTTCTCCACTGTCTCCTTCATGGGTCCTATCAGGGTGGAGCGGGTCCCTTTCATTGCCTCCACCTCCACCCGCAGGGCCGGGAGCCACACTGCCCTCCAGAGCCTGCACTGTCCTTACCTTCTGTGGATGATGTTAAAGGACAGGTGTTGATGATAGAATCTGCTCAAAACTTCTGTCTTTTATCCAGTAATAGTTAAATACTTTAAGTTGACATGAGGCTTCAAAATGTGGTTTCTAGATAGAACTATGGATATTTGATTTCAGGGTGCAAATCTGCAAATCAGATTTGTACTATCAGGTAGGTGATATAGATGGGCTGCTATGGGTTGGTGATGTTAAAAAAAATGCAGTTTGTTTATTTTGAATGTTAATACCCAACAGCCGATAACGGATTCATTCTTTGCAGAATGACTAATTACCAAACTGCCATAACCTGGTGTGTACTATAGGAAACAGTGTACATTTAAACTGTGGGTACAAGCAAATTTCTGTAAAATTCAACAGTTTTAGGAAATATGACAAAAATCCAGCCAACAATGATACACCATCATTTTGACAACATATAGATGACATTGGTTGGAATAGTGCAAACAAAATAGATTTCAAACATATCAAGGGAAACAAAACGCATGAAACATGTAATGAAAATGGCAGGACAAGGATACTACAAATGTGACCTTACAAACCAGGCGCTGTGTCGTCATCAGTGGCAAGTAGTTAGTTTCACATTAGGCGAGGTGTAGAGACAGTACTGTGTGGTTTATACAGGGACATGCCACCATGCAAACAGAGATGAGGGCTTAAAAGAGCGTCACCTCCTCTTCCTGCTCCTCTCTCGTCCCTCTGGCCCAATCAGAAACTCATTCTGCTGGAGGACTGAGAAAGCATGAAGATGGTGGACGGTTCCACAGTAAGGCACGGGCGGGAGGACTGTAGTTACCATGAAAGTGTGTGTGAGTGCCGAGGTCAGAGTCACAACCACACAAGAGTAGGAGCGGGGGAAAAAACAAAACAAAGGGGGGCGAGAGAGAGGAGACAGTAATGAGAAAGGAGGAAGAAAGAAGAATAAAGAGGAGGATGGAAGTAGTGCAGATAAGGCATAACAGGGTAAAAGAAAGGAAAGGAGAGAAAGGAACAATGAGGGGCGGTGTGAATTTTGATTACGGTGATCCATTAGGGTGCAGCGAGAAAGAAGAAAAGAGAAGAGGGGAAAAAAAAGCACAAGTGGAAGAAATCTGTCAGACCTTTCACTCACTTTTCCATTCATGGTGAAGCTTGTTTCACGGCAAGGTCAGGCTAAGCCACAGGGAACAGGAAGTCAGTAAATCCAGCTGATATACAAATCTACTAAGGATCCAAATGGCCTCCCTTCATAATACAATCAACAGCTTTGTGGCGTTCTCCTACGGTACTAAAATGCGTAGTATGAGCTCAGATTTGAGAGAATTTTACTTCCTACATCAGGTAATTTTAGTTTGTGAAGTGAAAAAGAGGAAAGCACCAATTAGTCACTGGTTAATCATTTTAGAAAAGCATTTAGTGAGCACTATCAGAAATCACTAAAGGGAAAAATCTAAAGCCTAATTTTAGTAACAAGACAATTCGAACCTCCAGCCTCAAGTGGAAGTGGAGTTGGTGCCAACATCGTACCTGTGCACGTTCAGTGGCTGTGGGACACACGGCCCTGCAGAGGACCTTCTTGATGACATCTGGCAGCAAGCTGACCGTAATAAGTAGGATGATGCTGAGCCAGGCCGGACCGCTGGACAGCATCTGCATAAACACGTAGTACATCCTCTGGTAGTTCAGGAAGGGCCTGAGCAGCAAAAAAGCAGAAGCAAAAATCAATGATTTTCCTGAAGTGTACTAATCAGCATAAACTTTATTGATACCAGTAAAAGCGTGGCACATCTTACCAAATGATCCCACCCCAGAGAAGAGAGAAAATAACATAGAAAAGCAGCGACCCCCAGATGACAAAGTGATTGATCCAGGTCCAGTGGTGTGTGTCCAAGGCAAGCTGAAACAAACAGACCATATACACAGTAAACACTAAACCAACCTATGAAGTCACTGTCTTTCCCTTTACTTTTTACTGCTGTACAAACTAAGCACTCGTTTATGTAACATGACAGTTTACAAGTGACCCGCATGCTACTTAATATTGAATTTACTTAAATGGACGGATTACGCAACACAAAAGTCGTAATTATATTGCCCTCATTTCATTTTCAAACACATGCGCTCACGCACCTTTAGCGTAACAGTGAACACCAGAACAGTAAAGATGAGAGTCCCAAATGTCCAGTTCCCAAACATCTGCGGGGAATAGAGGAAAAAGAGGGTTAGAGGCAACATCAAATCGCACAAGCTATTCTCCCTGCATCCGTGGATGAGTTAACATCCTAGGATTTATTTTTTTTTCTGCAAGTAAAACAAAGAGGGAACAGAAACTCTTATATCTGCTGAGGTAAAAGGTGAGCTGTTATAAAGAAAAAGATTGCAGCCACTGAACTGGAGGTATTTTCACTTCATATCTCAGTGTGCAAATTTGTCTATCTGATGAAATCCTAGAAAGGTTTAAGGAGACATCAGGAGTGAACAGATGGAATGAGAAAATGAAAAGAGGGAGGAGTGACAGGACAGGAAGATCAAGGCAAAGAAACCAGCTGGCTGTTGATACCAGTGTCCATGACTTCTTTCCTTTATAAACCAGAGAGAGAGTGAGACTTTTCCCATTATAAACCTCCCACATCAGCAAAATAAAAAAACAAAACAAAAAAAAAAACAACCCCAAGAGCTTCTGGCACAAATACATGGATATACAAATACACACAAATGCACAGACACGGCCGACAAAAAAAACCAAACAAAACAAAAACAAACAGATGTTGGACCTCAAGTCACAGCAATATTAGTATTCATTTGTTTACTACCAGAAGGAAACACGAGGATAATGTGAGGAAGCAATCTAAGATTTCTACCATGTCAGTTAAGATCAGGATACTGTGCAGGATTCAGGGCTTTACATAGATTAGGGGAATTAATGGGGCGCTAAAAAACTACACATTCAAATGAAAGTGCATGGATGATGTGAAGTGAGAAAGGATGAAACCGCATGAAACGGTCAAACTGAAGGCATAAACTATACGACAGGAACGAAAAAGGTATGAAAGACAGAGAGAGCTGACAGGGAGGGAGACAGGCTTACCATCTGTGTGTTGGTGGTCATAAGCTGAAGAAGGAGAAGGAGACGAGAGAGGAGCAAAATAAAGAGAGGAAGCAGGGAGAAGGAGGAGGGGGGAGAAAAGAGAAAAGAATCAGGACAAAGGGCAAAATGAATTTCAGGATGTTTCAACTTAAAAAACAGGACCAATCAAAAACAGTTGACATGATACAAATTAACAATACAGAGAAAGATGCTATTGTCAATATGAATGGAGATCCAATGTAGCTGACCTATGGGGAACCACGACAGACACTGTACTACTACACATCTACAATAACATGACCACAAAGCCAAACCACTACACCTAAACCCCTCTTTCATGAGAATCCATTAAGTGAGCACTTGTTTTAAATCCATTTATTCTCTCTAATTCCCTAAAAGATGCCTCAAACACCACAAAAAGCCACTAAGTCTTCACTTTCCACTCTATTCACATACCAACCATTTTAACTGCCTTTTGCTGACACGGAGACAGAGGCTTACCTGGCCATTGCTGGTGAAGGTGGTGTTGTCAAACAGGAAGTAGGCACCGAAGAAGAAGACAACAGCATCAAACACACCCAGGCATGTCCAGTACAGAAAGACAGGCCAGCGGAGGAGGGAGTTCTTTGCAATGTCCCTGAGAGAAACACAGAGTTACAGAAACGAACACTTTATTGTCATAAACAACAATTGCTATATGCACAAAGAGAACATGTGGGCATCTGATTACTTCTGAGCTCACCTGTACAAAGATGGCTCTCTCCTCAGTGTCTCCATGCTGACGTGCTGCTCAACCAGGCTGTACAGGAGAATGGGGAGTGAGGTGAAGCTGATGTTGTACAGCGTCAAATACGCCGTGTCGTACAGAGGCTGCGGAGGAAATGCAACACAGATGGGATCAGTCATCTGAAACGGAAATTGAAAGCTGCACGGATCAATTGTTGGGTACAATATTAATCCAAATATTAATCCAAATAAACTAAAAAAGTTAATTTGGAATTGGCACATGGGGAATATCACACTGAAGCTGGATGAACATGTGAACTCCAGCAAGTCATCGTGCTTGTTAATGCCATGCATTAACAAGCAGCTGAACATGTGTACCTAATGAACTGGCTGGTGGGTGTACATGTAGGTCTAATTTGACTCTTTTGGTTTTGTATTGGTCTCAACTGTTAAAGGCTCCAGTTTGACAGCTGGTGAGTTACTTCATCTGCCAGAGAAAAACTGCTGCGCATGTCTTAAGGGTTTTTTTAACCACTTAAATTAATTTCAAGACACTTTAAGAGAGCCTTCTGGAGAAGCTTAGAGCATGCACTCTTTCTTGCCACTCTCTCTCACATCCTCACAGTTAAGATGCAAAGCGAGGAAAGAAAGGCGAGATGTCAGCACACCGCTTGAGCAAAATCTCTCTTATCGTTACAGATAAATACAGAAATAGTTACTATTTGAAGCTACTGTGAGAATATGTGACCACTGCCCATATTACTGCGTGCTTGTCCATGATAACTCTGACACCGTATAAAGTACTTACCTGCTGGGAGAATCCACAGAAGAATTGATAGAGGAACTGAGGGAAGATGAAGCATACATTCTGGAAAGATTTAAGAGGGAAAGAAACACAAGAAGCAAAGAAAGTGATAAGCTTGTGACAAGTATGAGTGAAAAAATTTAAAGAATCTAAAAATGCCACTATCTACACATTTCTGTTTATGCAGAAATTGTGTGCTATAAGCTCACTGAGTGGGCCGCAAAGAGCTGGCCTGCCAAAAAGAAAAAAAAAATGAATCAGTTGGCAGGGCACTGTTTGCTGAGGAAGCCGCCCACACTGATCATCACGGGCATGAATCCGGGAATAGGTTGCACCATGGATTCATGAATCCAGTAATCTGTCAGGAGTAGCTGCAAAATCTGGTTCATTGTGACTCCGCGTCTCACTGGGAATTATGATAAAGTGATTAAAACGTATGAGCCACTGGAGTGCACGAGGCCCTCGTCTAGTACCTTGTAGAAGAAGTACTGAACGAGCTCTGCAATACGGATGTAGTAGTAGTGGCCATGGACCAGCAGCATCTTCTTCAGGTGTTTAAACTTCGGGATGGCATAGTCACTGTTCCTCGCTGCCTGTCTACCTTCTTTACCCATGATGCCTGAAGAAACAAAAGGAGGTCAAACACAATGTGACCAGGTATTTAATCACATGTTTAGTGCTATAATATCCCGCATGAGTACAGTTATATCACAAGTGATTACCAAACTGAATAAAAAATTTTAAAAAAATAAGAGAAATACTAGATGGATGTTTTAACAAATTAGCCACTAATTACGGTGCTGAAAAGCACTCACCAATCCCCACATGTGCTTCCAAGATCATGCTGACATCGTTGGCTCCATCGCCAATAGCAAGGGTAATGGGGTGCTCCTTGGAAGCTTTAATCAGCTTTACAATCTGCAGAAAAAGCAAAACAAAAAACATTTCACTCAGTACCACCATGAATGTGCCACTGTCTCCAGCATATTTACAAAAGGAAGTGCAGTTCCTTCACCTGTGCTTTCTGCAGAGGTGCCATGCGACAGCAGAGCACAGCGCTACAGTTGCGACAGATCTCTAGAAAGATCTCTCTGTAGTTGCCATGGCCTGCACCTTCCTGGTTGGGCTTTAATACTGCAGATAGAGTGGCCCCGTCGATAATGAGGCCGAAGTCGAGGCAGTCTACAGATAACCTGAAAAAAATAAATAAATAAAAATATCGCAGACTAAACAGACCGATCTGTCTACTGATCTGACCAAGAGTCAGATGGACATACAATTTAGATTGCATGCATGATCATATACCCAGAGATAGAGCGCTGTCTGAGAACAGTTCTGTTGAGTTCAAACAAAACATCGTGAAGATTCTGCTCTTCCGTGCGTTTCTTAGTGAGCTCCAGGATTTGGGTGCTGCGACGGAACAGCTTGCTGGCGTAGCACGTAGCCGCCGCAGTCTCCATCTTGTCCCCCGTCAGGACCCAAACTTTCATCCCAGCCTTGTGCAGTGACTCAATGGTGTCTGCAGCTTTCTCCTGGAGCCTGCGCATCGATAAGTCAATAAATGTTGCAGCCTCCACTCGGGTATGCTGAACTGAAGCATTCATCAAAGCTTCAATCAATCCATTACCAACTGGTGATAACTTATCAATGCATGACCACCCCCTGTCCCTGCCCATCAGCTGCTTATCTGTTAGGAAATTAAACTGTCATGCATGTGATCAATCAGTTGGGGTCAGTGCTGAAGTCTGCTTTTTCTGAGCATAAAACCATCTTGCATATTTAGTCTCTCAGTGGAAAAGAAACAGCAGTATTAATAGTAAGCCATCTATCAGAGCTCTAGCAGAATTTTTCTTTTGCCCTCATGAGTCATGACAATGCTCTGAAGACAATCCTTTAAGGATAGCTTAATGATTCATTAATCTTCCCTTCTGTCCTACCGTCCCCCTGCTGCTGCACTGTTCCTAAATCTTTCCATTCCTCTCTTTCTGACCAACCTGTCCTCCACTGCTGTAGCACCCAAAAGAACAAAGTCTCTCTCAATGATGTCATAGGCCTGAGCCAGCCTCTGCTCCCTGTCCTGCAGGGCCAGTTTGGCTTCCATCAGGTGGTGACAAGCCTCCTCATATTCAGACTCTGACAACCTTCGATAGGCGACGCACAGAGTTCGCAGCCCCTCCTGGTTTGAGTGACGGAGAGAGAGAGAATAACAAATTTAAATGCTGATCGGAGGTGTTCCAACTCATCCCCAAGTTAAATCCATATGTGCTATGGAGGGAGATGTTGACATAAAACGTGTTTTCACTCCCATCTAGCAGAGACAGAGGTGTACTAGCATTCATTTGTAGTTACATTTGTGCATGTCAGTTCCAGGTAGCTAACAGCTAATCTTCACTGTTTAGCTGTTCTGGGCTCCAAAACCCCTGATGGAAATTTCTGGCTCTTTAACTGCTACATATTCAAGTATCCTGTCTAAGAAGCTGCTAACTTTGGCTTCTAATGCTTTGAGTGCTGGAACCATATCATTTAGAGATTTTTGTTGTTGGCTTAAACAGTGGACTGCTTTAGCTGGAAACAATGCTGATTAGGATGTAAGACATCAAAAGAGAGCAGTAAAAAACAAAACAATCTAAAAGATGCAAAAATGCCACATGGAGGTTCTCTTTTCATGTTCTTAAAAGGGAATATTCATTTCCTTTAAGCCTCTGGATCAAATGTAACATTAATATTCAAATTTAACACAACTTTAAATGTCACTTCTGTACATGCTCAATGTTTCAAGGCTAACATAATGCAGTGCATCATCAACTTCCTTATATAGCCTGTGCTGGTCAAACTGTCAACTTACCACTGCATTTTGTTCCACCCGGGCTTTAACTTGTTCCACCTTTCCGGAGACCACCCGCGGAAAAATGGATGAGTCAGCACCCTTGCAGAACAGCAGGTAGTCTCCTGGGAGCACACAAACACGCACAAACATCTGTAAGGGCAACTGCGAGTGCGGGTGAGCATCTGATCATGGAAACAGCCCTGTTTGAGAGGATCTCTCACCTGAGCTTGACTTGACTATGACGCTCATTCTTCTCCTGACAGAGTCAAAGTTCAGCACATGGAGCAGTTCAAATCTGAAGGTGAGACAGCATTGGCGAAGGTTATTGTTTTGTCACTTGCATTTATGCAAAAATATTTGTTTGTGGCTTTTAGTTAGAGTGCTGCATATGATCTACAACTTTTCAAACACTGAACAATTCTGAGAAGTGCACAAAGACTTTTGCTTATGTTTTTGTCTGTATTTGTTCCCCCAGACAATTTTATAATAATTTGTAAGATAAAGCATTTGCATTACGTGTGCATGACCACCATAGTGACTGAGGCTTGAATTAAGTACATTTTTTAGCTGGTGTTGTCTTAGATGCCTTATGAAAAGGTAAAAGCAAAAAAGTGTAAGAAAGCTGTAAAACCTTTTGCTTTCACATCTCCTCTAAAGTCTTCACAGCTGCCCACTGCACTACCCTCCCTTCCCGAGCTCCCCTGCTTCCTTAAAATAGCTCACTATTGACAGGCCACTGCAGAGAGTGATAGCGAGCGAAGGTGGTTACACAAACACATCCTACAGACAACATTAAACACTTGCCACAAAACCACTCTCTAATGGAAACTCACTCGCCTTGTGTTTTTACTGATCAGTTGGAGCATTTTGGTCCAATTGAGTAGTTTAGTAAAAGCAACCCTCTGCCTGCTCTTTGGTGGTTGTAGTTTTTTGTAACCACTGCTGAACACGAAACACAAGCTGAGGGCCGTTTGCCTTCAGTCAGCTGATGTATGACCGCAAATCCATCAAGTGAATCAATCTCATTTGATCTCCTGTGGCGTAACCGCAACAGTCTCTTAGCAGACTAACCTTTCAATCTCATCATCTTTGTTGAGGATCTCCATGTAGTTGTCTTTCAGTCTTAGATACGTGTAACCCAGCCTGGCAACAAGAGTGAAAGGAAAAGGATTCATTAAAGCCCAATAAAAAGCAACCATGTACACCATTACCCACTTGTGCCCCACTTGGAAAGGCTGAAAGTGCCCCGACACATGTTGTGTAACCTGAGCTCACATATACACAGAAGACCATGCACATCTGTGAAAGTAATATATGAGAGCAGCATTCTCTCATGGTGCGTGGTTTACGTGTCCTACACTATGGATGAAAATAGCACACTGACACCACTGCGTTGGCGTGGACTTGGTGCTTCAGGTATAAAGATTAAATATAATCCAGCAAGTCCAGTTTGAGTAACAGACACACAGTAAAACACTGCAAAAGAGTTATACAATGTGGAAGGATTATACAAGTCTGAAACTTCACAGCAGCCTGTCATGCTCTGTATCATCCTCTGTATCATCGAGGTTTTAAACTGTTGTTGACGGGCCAACAATTTGTACTGCCAGAGAGAATTGCAGCAAATATTGAGCCACAACCTGATTTTTTTTTTTTTTGGGTGACCCTGCACCCTCACTGTGCCAACAGCGCTGTGGTCTCAGTGCAAGTAGCAAGGGAAATATGTTGTTGAAAAGTTCTTGGACAGGCTGTTAGTATAATTAACTGCACAGCAAGCCATAATTATTTGTCAGACAGTTTCATTAAAAATGCTCCAAAAGGGGCCTCAAACACAGGCTGGAGGTCCAGCTCAGTGTTACAAATTAACAGAAGTGATGGTGAGAAGACCCACCTGTCACACACATCATTTTAAATTTTAATACAACTTAAATGGATGAGTTTAATAAACATTCGCACCTGCGCAGTTGTCAACCTAAGCTAATCATGTTTATTTGGGCTCTAACATGGGAGCAACTGGTGCAAAATATCATTTCATTTAAAAGGGCCGGGATAGAGCCTACAAAATTAAAAACTGTAATGTCTTACGCAAAAATGTAAATTCAAATTCAAAACATTTAAGCATGTATGGTATGCTTATAATTAACATTTACATGATCTGCACCACTTTGTCAATTTTGTTTTCATGAACACTCTGATGTTGCATTGCTATGAATTATGGGATGGAATTTTCTCCTTTGCTTTCATCGAGGTTGGTCCACTGTTTCCTCTGCTGCAGGAGGTAATAAAAGAAGCAATGAAGCACCTTTCCTTAGTATTTAGAGAATTTAACCAGCTCTTATTATGGCTGACACGTAGATCCTTCTAGGCCATTGCCCTTAGGAGCCTTCCTAAGTAAAACTGACTAATCGACAATGCCTCAAACCTTTTGTGGATGAACAGCAGAGTGTTGTTTGCTGGCTAAGTCACTCTCTGAAGGTTAAAGCATTCCCAACCTTTAAACTTCATACACAGTAATGAAGTTGAATGCAACCTGAACCCCTGCAAATGGAGGACTACGGATTTAAGAGTTTCAGATACAAAACAGCCCATCTGATATAAATTTAGGCACCCTCAAGTTTTCTCGGAAAGCCAGAATTCATTGCTTTTCATCGTTATTACTGGGGAGCAGTTTTGCTAATTCTGTGATTTAATGCGTTTACCTTTTCATTCCCTCGACCAAAGCCACCTCATCTGGCGAGGAAGAGATGTAGAACGAGGTGGGCCTACCCTGGTGGATGCCCCTCTTGATGCCATCCACCGTCTCCTCCTCCTTCACCTGCACCGTGTGGCACAGACACAGCGCCCGAAAAACAGATCCTCATATTCCTACAGACGCAGATAAATGCACAGCCATATATTTAAATAATGCAGGCAACAGGCACAATGAGTTAAGTGTATAATTAAAATAAAAGCAAAGAACTAATCCTCAAGCTACTTTGCTTTTTTTGTGTGTTTTTTTATGTGATCAATTCTGTTTAGTCGATAATATGGCATTTTTGTGCTATATACACTTTAAAAAAAAACAAAAAAAAAAACCCAGCAATAAGGCAGAAAATCTTTTCAGCACTTTTTGGCAGTGAGCACCCTTCTCCCTCCTCTCTCTCTCTAGTCATCTGTGTCAGCCACTGCTGCTCGTGCTGACTACACAAGTTTTCTTTTATTAAATCTAAACCAATCTTTGCTGCCACGACCACAAGTGCAACGCTCATCACTTTTCCATGTACTAGGGGACTTTTTTCCCTCCCAATATAAGACAAAACATACACTATACAAAGAAAAATGTTTAAGTTTTCATGTAGTGGATATGGGATATATCCCTGCTGCATTCATCAGGAATATAAAGTAAAAAAAAAAAAAAGCAGATTTTTTAAAAAAACAAAAATTTTTACATCAAAATATCAAGATCATTCCTTTCAACATTCCTCCAGCCTTAGAAATGAGGTTAGTTTCTGCCTGTTTATTTAGCATAACACACACTTACTCTCCTGTATCCACCAGGTGAGGCATCAATCATGTCTATACTCGATGCAGCACTGAGGATTTGGCCGTTGCAGATCGCATGCGGGATATAGACGTTACCATCAACGCAGCACTCGATAAACTCCATGTTGTTCTCAGTCAAGGTGCCCGTCTTATCAGTAAACACGTACTCCACCTGGGAGGGAGAGAGAAGAAGGGTACAGTAAGGCCATGCCTACACGGGTTTTAGATTTAGATAATGTATGCAAAGATCTGCGTCTGGGCGTGCGTGTGCGTGTACCTGTCCCAGCTCTTCATTCAGGTCGGAGGTGTTCACCTGAGCACCTTCTCCCAGCTCTTCGTCAAACATCTCCTCATCCCAGCTGATGAAATAGGAGCCAAGAAATTTCTGCATCTCCACCGTTACATACATAGACACAGGGATGATGTAATTGAACAAAACCATAAAGGCCAGGAAATCTGTGAAGGCTCGGATCACCTGAGTTAGGGAGAGAGAGTTATTAAGTTTTAAAGAAATTATGCCAGACACTTGGTTCAAGCAGAGGAGGATTTATGAACGGACCACATGGCGCTGGCGTTCATTTTCGGTCCTGTGGTTGTACCAGGGTTCATCTCGATCAGGCGACCACTGCCAAGCGTACTTCAGGACAGTGTTGATTACTGCTTTACTGATCAAGATGCACAAGTACACTATCAGGAAGGCATTCATTGACCTGCAGAGAGAAACAGAGGGTAAAAAAGGGTCCATTTCAGTTAACCAGTTCAAAGAACAACCTTCAATCACGCAGTAAGAAGAGCTAGGACATTCATCATACTTTTCTACAGCAGAGCGTTTCTGAGATTTAGACTGGTAATTAAGTGCCATCTTGGTCTCCATGCCAGTGTAGACTGCAACAGCTGAAGGCAGAAACAACAATGAATTACAAAGGCAGAAATGATACTAGCATTTCTTCAACTGTCGTAAAACTTTCAGGAGTCATTAAGCAAAGTGTATCCATTTCAATACCATAAATATGCTGTGTGTTCTTCAGTGTGGCTCCTCTAAGGAGCAAATTCTCAGCTCCAAGTGGTCTGCAACAATTAAACACATTGAGAAGCTTGGTGTTAAGTCAGAAAACACAATTGAAGAGAGTTAATTTAACCCTTCACACACACACACAAACCTTGCCACAGGCTCTTCTTTGTCCTTGTAAATATTGATTCGCCCCACAAATCTGTAAAGCAATCAGTGTAATATTAAAACAAGACCTACACAGGGATGAGGCTGTATCTTGTGACAGATTTGCGTATAAAGATGCATCAGTGCGCATGCGTCACACTCACTTGTAGAGGTCAGGCTGTGGTTGTTCACATTCAATAGTGGCATGTAGCGAATCCACCTCCTGCTCTGTTCTAAAGGCCATGGTATCTGGTATAGCATAATAGGTCTGAGACAGAAAAGGTGCAGGAAAGGGGAAGAAGAAGACAACAGAGGAAAATGTCACCCACAGTCACTAATGAGAAGAGCCTCAGTCTCAGCGGGTTCACTAAATGACTGACGGAGAAAAAAAGGCAGCAAGATGAGCTGAGTGCTCACGGGGTCAGCAGGGGACAGCATGCTGGGATGGTGAGCACATCAGAGGGCTGCCCCGAGGGCATGTACGAGGATGATGGGCTGAGTAGACTAAGCTATACTGCCGGGTAATATGCATGTGTGCGTGTGTGTGTGTTCTCAGCCATACAGTACATAGGGTATGCATGCCTGAGCGCACACATGCACACAATGTGAGTGACAATGAACACCTATGAAAAGAAAATGCAAAGCCAGTGTGCCAGTGTGTCACCTGCATCATTATGAATTTATGAGTGGGTGTGTCTGTTGATTGAAATATGTAGGGCTGCAACCAATTACTATTTTGATTAGTGAATGAACCTCCTGAATGTTTTTCTTGGATAAACATTGACAGAAAATGTTAGTAAATATTAAAAAAGAAAAAGCACAAAATCTTCGCCCCTTAACCTAAAGGTTGCCTTCTCAAACTGTTTGTTTTGTCAGACTAACTACAGATATTTGTCCTACTATCATATTTTATAAAGAAAAGCAACAAACCTTTACATTAGACAACCTGATTTTTTTCCCTTTAAAAAAGGACCCAAATGTTGTCATAACAATCATAATTAAATTATTTAGGGGAACACTTTGAACTGTCCTCGGTTTCATCCAGTGTAACAAAAGATTAGAATGTGTAAAATGGCCAATAATGATTACTGGAATCATAGATCATTTATAATTTTTAATAACCTTCACTGCTGTGTTCCAGTGGTAGTGTTATCTAATAAAAGTTCATTAGGTCAAAGGGACCCATTTATGCTCATATTATACATGCACCTTTTATCCCTGTGAGCCAAAACCTCAGACTTCAGACTCCTCTGAAAGCTTTGTTACATACAAACATATCCTTTTTTAAACAAACTTTTGGATCTGTATGATGCCAAAGAGATGGAATATAGTTTATAAGGTCATCTCGGGTATAAAGCTCTTCTTGTGAGAACAGCAGGCCCTCCCACCTGCAGTTCCAGTCTTCTATTTGTGAGGTCAGAAGTTAGTTTAAGGGGCGTTAAACTTTAAAAAGAAGGGAGCTAAAATGACTGAGGACAAACTGAGGGGTTCAACAAAGACACAGTAAATGCTAAACATTATTTTGAATTCTGGCGGAGTCAGATAAAAAAAAAAAAGGACCTTGAAAAAAAAATATAATAAATTAACTTTGAGGCAAACAGCAGAAAAGCAGGATATGGGGTGGGTTGCAAAGCAGCTTGCATGAGCCCAGCAACTTTAGGCAGGGTAAAGCAGCTTAAAGAGTGCACCCCATTAGATAACTGGCAATTGGATGTGTAGAAGACTATCAGCTGAGCCATCAGGAACTTTTTTATTTTATTCTGAAAAAATGTGATAAATTGATTGTCAGAATGGTGGCAAATTCAGTATCTGTTGATCAGTAAATCAATTTATGTGTCTTCCAAATAATTACAGATTATTCAGACAAGGCTTTAAATCTGTAATACATAGGACTGTTCATGCTCCAAGTAATTAAAAGCTCTCAAACTGTAAATGGGTAAGATGTGAACAAAGGGCAGTGAAACAAAAAAAATGTAATTGTCACTACAGAATTCAGTAGTGCTGAGATGGCATATTTACTGGAATGATGAACATGGTTGTGTTAGGTTGCTGCATTTTTTCTTAATATTCTCTCCTAACAATGCAAACTTGTGGATATAAAGATTTTTCCATAATAAATACAGTAATGATTTGTCATATGCCTGAAAACAGTTTTTTGTTAGTGACACAAATGGATTTTTCTAAAACAATTTAGGGACAGAATAAAAGCATTGGATAATACTATTATACTGTTACATAACAACTGTTGTTTTTGTGAGTAGGCATGCATTGTTTGATTTCATAAAAGACTTATTTTTGTAGTATTTTAGTGCTTCAGAAGGCATTAGATCTGATTAATTTAGGGGTCCCTATAAAACCTTTTTTTGCAGATAAAGATAGGAAATATAAAGCCAAGTTTAAAGACAAACTGAGCCAATATGTTCCACTAGTTGTAGCACCTTGTGACTAGACTCCCCGTCCAGGCTGGTGGTGGTGACGTAGCAGGTCCCATCAGGACGGCTCGAGGAGAGAAGAATGAGGTCACAAGGGAAAGTCTCATCTTCCCTCACCACAACAATGTCCCCCACCTGAAAAAGACATTAAGAGACTATTAAGTTTTATATCATTAATAAATGAGAAGTATTTAGATTTTTTTTTTTTTTTTTGCACAAGCACAGTGCTGTGACACTGACAGAGACAGACAAACCTGGAAGTAATCTTTTACCATTCCTCTTTAAAAAAAAAAAAAAAAAGAATTGAGAAGTTGCATAACGGATTATGCGAGCAGAGCAGCTTAAACTCTGATAAATCCCATCTCCATGGTGACCATACACATGACACACACACTGATTTTGCATGATTAATGTATTCATCATTATTCCTGCTCCCAATTCACACACTAATCCTCTCTGATCTATGGATGGAAGAAACCTTGGCACGAAAAAAAAAAATGTAAAAAAAAATCTTCCAGAAGACAGACACAGACAGCTGGAGGGAGGCGTAAAGAAAGAACTAAGAACGACAGGAAAGAGACAGTGATCGACAAAGCCAGACAGGAAAGATTAAACAAAGCAAAAAGGAGGCATTTGTGCATTTGGTCTTTCTATACCACTGAAATTCAGTAAACTATATTCTGAGCATTACATATCAGCCAACACTTTGGTGAAACAATTGCATCTATTCTGGAGCCTGACGGATACTGATATATGATGACTGAAAAATCCAAAACATTGACTGATATGTTTTTCTCTCAGCCACATGAAACATTTATAATGTGTAGTTATTTATGAGTCCTTTTTAAGATAATATGACACTGGAGTTTAAAAATGATCTTGTTTTATTGTCACAACAATTCGTTTATGCTCTGCCCAGATCAGCTGGTTGTTCGTGGCATTCCAAACGTGTTGCCAACACGGAAGTTGCAGAATACTGTGGTAGATAAACTATGCAACAGCAACACTCATAACATGGGTAAAGAGTGTTTCGCCCGTCTCTTCTTTCCTTTTTTAATTTTCATTTGTCAGCTGTTACAAATGCCAATACAGATATCGGCCAGTATATCAGTAGTGTTGCTATATCGTTCGGGCTCCAATCTATGCACCTACATTTTAGGTGATGAGCTGGAATTATGCAGACTGGCATTGTTTTGATTCACACTTGGATGATACAGGAGGGATTACTGTAGAGCAGCATGCCAGCTGAGTGAAGCTAGTTATGTTTATCACAGAACTCTTGACATTCACCCCTGCATTTGCTACCAGGAGTAGCATTGCTGTAAGTAAAATCACACTAAATTAATAAGCCTTATCTCCACTATTACCTCAACACCCGTGTGTTTTCAGAAAGAGGTGTAAGAAATCGCAGTTTCATCTGAAATGGCAAGACTGGAATAACATGAAATGCAATATGTGAAATCCTGTGTGAGATTTGAACTGACATGGGAAACATGGAAAAACTTCCAGGAAACAAAACAAAAAAAGCAAAACAAAAACCTGGCAGCCACAAGTAGGATCAAAGCTGGGTTTTGATATTAAAATAAAATCATTTTCAGAAGGCAAACTGAGTCATACTACCAAACAGAGATTTGCTGTTGCATCAGAATGGCATAAGGGAACATCAAAGAGATGATGACAGGAATATCCTAACTCATGAAATACATCAGTCGTCTTCATCCTCCGAGGGACTTGTGAGCTACACCAGGGGACAATCTATTACAGCTTCAGGGAAATTAATTGGTGGGGAAAGTCAAGAGAGAGCAAAAGCAGCAGAAAAGAAAGTTTGAGAGGACTGCAGAGAGGAAAAGAAAGGGGGAGTGAGAGCGAGCGTAACAGAAAAAGTGAGCTATGCAGCAGAACAGCAGTGTTGCTTTTTGGCCTCAGGTGCTATACTGCTCTAATGAGGCCATTCTTACCCGTAGCTTGTGACTCTGTGTCCTCACCACCTTCCCCTGCTGCACCACGTCCACCGGACACTCGTTTATAGAGCAGTCAGCTTTGTGTCTGAGCCAATCCTCGTAGCCCTGAGAGAGATGCAGCAAGTGGGTTGCAGCGAGAGAAGAAATAGAAAACAAGATGGGGGGGTGGGGGGTGTAAATGTGTGTGTTGGCAGTGGTGAAACAAAGAATATAGACTGTTGTACAAGCAGAATCGGGGCCAGCACAGGATCGAGAGAGGGGAGCAAGAGGTGAAAGTCATACACAGTAATTAATTAGCATCGCACTTTGAGCTTGGTGACCCGTTTCCTGGATTTGTAGCCAGCGTGTCATGTTTTAGATTTATGTCCTAGTAAAGCTCTGGCTTCCTTAGCCAGAATAGCTCCATCTATCACTGATAGTACCCTATCCCTCAACACTGGGACGGAGTGGAGAGGACGCACCTCCCAGAGTCATAGGGTCCTCAGCTCGAGCGATTAACAGAGACCATTCATGATCATATTTCTCACATCACCAGACATATTCAATGGCATGCCCCTTCACTGGGAGTGGAATGTGTATATACAGATAATAGAGCAACTGAGAATGGAGAGCGTGTGGGCATTTGAGACCAGCAGTTGATGTGTATGGAAGACCAATGTGGTCAATATTTCTTGGAAATATGACCATATTTGTGCGAGTCCTACCTGTTTAATAGCGGTGACCGTAATAACAAAGAAGAGGGGCAGGCCACTGGTGACTGGGCTGGTGGGGGTGTCGATGATGAGCTGCAAAGGAGAGAAACAGCAGGAGGAAGATGTAGAGTGGGGGGGAAGGGTGAAGAGGTGGTCAAAATAGGAGCGAGAAAGTAAACAGCATTGTTTTGATATGCAGCAGGTCAGACAGTGTTTAAAAATAATAATAATAATAATAATAATAATAATAATTAGGCAGCAGTTTAATAAACTTCATGTAACCTAAGGAGCAAATTTTATTTTTTTATTTCATACTCTATCATTAAATCAAAAATCCGTACTGGGATAGTCTGATCAGTATATTTAGGTGTATACACCCCTACATATTGAACATATTAAATGCAACAAGCAAAGTGATTTCTTTAGATGAAAAAATTAATACAAAAACAAGTGTTGCAAGCCATCTTCAGCATGCCCCATCAACAGGGCGTGTGGTATTTCACATGGTATTGATAAAACACATACACCCAGTCTGTGGCTGTTTCAGTCTGCTCTAGCAAAGCAACTGCTGGTGGAGAAATTTTGAAATATGTCAGCAATAAGGGAGAGTCTAAACTGTTATTAGCGCTCATTGCACCTCTTTGACTTCTGGCAATTATTATTATTAGAGTTAATTTCAGACTCTTAAATGTAAAAATGTTGACAGATCCATACTAAGGCATAAGAGGGACTTAGAGAACAACACTATAACTGTTTCCAAAGAAGATGAAATGTGTTTAAAAGAAACAAACAAAAAAAACAAAACAATGTAAAATTATTTTAAGGACAGAATTTGGTATATCAGAGTTTTGAAATATCAGGCATTCAGCCTATACCATTTTGCTACCTACATATTAAATGCATCATTGTTAAGCTGGAAATCTCACACCTGTTTAACAAATACTTTGAAATGCAAAGCCAGAACACATTCATTCAGGCAGTTTTATGTAAGATCACAGACTCAGAAATTCAGTGTTTGTTCTCAGCAGTTTGTTTTAGGGAGAATATTTTATATTATGAGGTCAGATTAAAGACGGGTGGAAAAATAATTATTGCTAATAAAACTAAAATCTCACCTGAACCAAAAATATGACCAAGAAGTAAAAGTTAGCGATTCTTCTGAACTGCTCAAACAGGTTCTTGGGAATGAAGTTCCAGAAGGTGTACTGTGGAACAGAGCAACAGCGAAATTACTATCGAGGCATGAAGACCAACAACAACAAAAAAAGAAGAAAGAAAGAAAAGGAAACAGCAACAGTCCTTCTGCCAAGAAAAACTGTGATAAAGAGCTTGACAAAAACAAGAAATGTGAAGTGTGACATCCTTTAAAAAAAAAAAAAAAGCACGGCCACAAAAGGGATTACATGGTTGTCGGAGTATAAAACAAATGAACAGCATGATGATAAAAAGTGTTACGGCTATGACTCATGGGCTGAGGCTCGCACACCTTGGAGGACACGATGCGGTTGTCGGGATAACGCTGAGGGATGTACGCCTCAGCTCCTGGAGGGGGTTCTTTATGCCCGATATACACCGTCCGACTGTCCACCCAGTTCTCCTCCCCAACACACTGTAGGAGAAAGCGATAATATACAGATAAAAATAGCAATGAAAGGCAGGGACAAGAAACTGGGTTAGATCACTCAGAATTCATGACCTTCTTGCTGTTATTTGGATTATATAAGTTAATTTCTTATCAAGGCAGTAAACTTTTTCTTTTCTTGTTTTTTTTTTCTTTTTAAATCAGCCTCAAGAAAAACTCTGTACTAGATGAAACACTGCAACAGAATGTTACACAAGACTGTGTTACACGACTTCAGTGACTTCTTTCAACAATCAACTTTACAGACAAGCCAAATTGAAGGATGCGTTAATGTTTGTGATGCGTGTAGGTGGGTTTCGCTCTGAGTCACACTCCAGAGGATTTGCCATTTATCTTTTCTTCCTGCGGAACAGTCAGGATATTCTGCAGTCAGCCCTCTGCTCCATCTTTTGATTCCTGCCTTTCTTCTGCACACTCAAAAAAAAAAACAGCAGCTACGTTGTTGGTTTTACAATTTTTTAACCGATTCAGTGACTTGACTTTAAAAAATTAAATACACATCGGTTCCTGTGCACGCAAACCTTCCCCAGGGGGTGAGAGAGTGCACTGCGGGACTTCGCGGCAGCACATATTTTTTCCCCAAGATGTCCCAAATTAAATACTACTGCAGTAACAGAGCTGTGGGTCAAAACAAGAATCACGAGACCACAGCATTTGGCTGTTTGTTTCTACATGAGTCCTAATGTTTTGGCCTGAGTGGGTAGTGTGAGCGCAGTCTTTGGCAAAGCGGCCAGCCTGACACAGCTCAAAGCGGGAGTGTTGACCATTAGCGGAACGTTTCTGGAATAAGCACTTCAGTGGAAGCAGTGCTTCACTGCTTCAAACGTCCTCAGCGTTTTGGCAGAGATGCAGCTCATTGTCAGTGACCAAAAAACAAACAAACTTTTAATACATTTGTGCTCAGACCACATGGCGTACATGTCCCAAATGTGTTTTCTGCCAACTTAATCCACACGTTTTAATGAGTTTAAGGCAGCCCAAAAGATCAAATGAAGGGTAATGCAACATCACAGCGAATTCAACAAGCTGAAGCAACCATGTCAAAATAGCTCATTGCAATACTTAAAAGGAAAGAGACCCAGATCCAACTTCTCCAGTGTGATAACAGACACTTGGCAGTGAGATAAAAATAGACACAGATCCAACAGTGCCAGCCGACTGGAGACCCCTCCAAACTATTTGGGGGCACCAATGTGACCCAGACAGACACTGTGAAATGGAAAGAAACAGAGAGAGAGAAACAGAGAGTAAGGTAGAAAGTGAAAGCAGGGTACCAAAGCAACAAAAGCAGGCCTGCAGTGGGGAATCGGGCATAACAGATTTCAGCAGAAAAAAGGCAACAAGGACAAAGTATGTATAGAGAGAGTAATGGGGAGTGAGGGTGGCGCTGACAGCAAAAATAGAAACAGCTGTCACTGACATGATGCAGCACGTACGAGTAAAGGGAATATCACTGACCAAACCAAACAGCTGCCCTGGTAATATTTAGTTCCGTACACTGGGTCCTTGTTTATAATGTTGTATATTTATATACAACATTATAAACAATGTTGGCATATTTATAAAAATTCTTATAAATATACCAACATAACCAGATGATGTGCCAATAAATTTCAGGTTCTAATATAAAAATTGTAATAAAAATTTTTCCCCCTATAATAACATTTTCCACTCTTATACTAGTTTAATGTAAAGTCTAAAAAAAAACAAAAAAACTTGGTTATAATCCAACTATCTGATAGAATTATTTCAGGTTTTGATATTAAGGACTACGTATTGCTCCAAGGACAGCCGAACATGATTTGTTTTAGTGCAGGCTTGCATCAAATCAAGTTATTTGTGCGAAGAACCAACAGAGGACAATCAAAGGAGGAGAATCTTGGAGATTCAAACAAACAGTGAATCGGAGGCGTTGTCTACTGAATGAGAAGGCTATTTCAAAAGCAGTACTCCTACTTAGACATTCCAGGGCTTTTCTAGTTTAGAAAGGGCCTTTGGGGGTGACTATGCATATGAACAGAGTCTGTCAATGTACAGTAAATGCACTGAGCAGATTTCACCTTATTTGATAAGAAGAAGCCACTTTCGGCTGTTCCCTTGCCACAAGTGGTAGCTCCACATGGTTGATTTGGCAGTTTGTCACTGGATGCCCTTCCTGACTGAACCCAAAAGGGGATCTGTGGCTCCAGCTGGAATTGAACCATTTTTCTCTTGCCAAGAAAATGTGTAAACTACTATGCTACTTTCACCTTCCACTTTCACCTTATTTGACAGAAATCTACTATTTCCTACCACCTGACAAACAAAAACATTTATTATGTGAGAGTAAATGAAATTCCAAAACAACAAAACTAGTTTGGGGTGCATTTTTAAGCACTGAAAATAATCATTTATTGCCTTAAAATGGAATTATAGCACAATTACATTAAAATATTGTGTGGTTAATGATTCTAAAACCAGTTCAATTCAGTTTTACTTAAATGGTACCAGTTCACAATAATAGTGACATTAAGGCACTTCATTTTGTAAGGTAAAGCCCATAAATATTAGAAAGAGATCAATGATGTCCTTTCAGCAAGCACTAGGCGATGGTGGGGAAGAAGAATTTCCTTTCAAAAGGAAGAGACCTCCAACAGAACCAGTCTCAGGGAGGGGCAGCCATCAGGTTAGTGGTGGGGGTGAGCAGGTGAAAGACCAAGAACAATAATCAGGAAAAAACAATCTATGGAAGAGAGTAGATAAAACTTAACATGCAATAATGACATTTAAATGTATGGGGAATGGAAAGAGTGGAGCAGTGAAGGAGTGCACAGTGCATCATGGGAAGCCCCCAGAGTTTGAGCCTGGGTGACCTGATCCAGCCCCAACTATAGTCTTGAACGAAAAGGAAATTTTTTACTCTAGTCAGGGGTGAGGCGGTTAGTCTTCCAAACCCAAACTGAGCTGATTACACATGAGATGGTAACTGACGAGTAACCCTGCACTTCAAAGTGAGCAGACCAAAGCACTCTCTCTGATAATATGGTGATATGAAATCTTCAAGATATGATGGGGCCTGATCATGCAGGAGTTTATATGTGAGGAGAAGGCTGTTAAATTCAATTCTGGATTTAACAAGGAGCCAAAGAGGAGATGTCAATATGAGAGAAATATGATCTTTCTTCCTGTTAGTGCTCATGCTGCAGGATTTTGGTTCAACTGGAGGCTTTTCAGAAAGCTATCAGGAAAACCTGACTATCCAGTCTAGCCTCAAATTAATAAATGTGAAAAATGAACTGTTTAATCATGTACTTATATAATAGTGGAACATCAGCTGAAAGCTTTGATCTTTAGTCAGGACAAAGACAGAAAAAAATTGTCCATTAATACTGCGATTACTATTAAATGTAATTGCTCGCATATTTACTGCTGCCCACTTCTAGATGTTTTGTACCATTCTTCAAATCCACAGGTCTGTGAATCCATCATTCATCTCCCCCATATTTCTATCTGCACTGCTTTCTCCCTTTGTTCCCACCATCTCCTGGCAGCGAGTGTCACACTATGACAGCGTGACTGTGGGAGAGGGATGGAGGAAGACACAGAGAGATTGTATTGTGGTTTGCAGTTATCTGATCATTAATCCCCACTGATCCGTATCAACCCGTGTCCCACAGCTCCCTCTTCACTCTGCTGCTCCAACAGACAAAGTGGCTGGGTTGTTGGTAGCAGGACATGGATGCTTTGTCTTTATTAACAACCCCAAACAGCAGAGCGACGAGTCTTACATCACCATCAGGCATCAACAATGACAGGATGTATTTTATAATAGAAAAATATACCACCACTACAACTTCTCCTTTTATGTTTCTGCACTGCGGCGCACCCTCTTGGGTAGGCGGTTTGCCTTTTATTTTTATTCAAAATGCTGCTTTAGAAAGCCACGAGAGTATTTCCAGTTCTGACATTGTGTGTTAATGTGCCTACCATTTGCAGAGGCTTTGCTCCATAAGCACTTAACAGCACTATGAATGCATATATTTTCATTAGGAAAAAGCTAGCCCTGACCCCCTGCAGTGCTATGATCCATCTATGCCAACTCCATGATGCAGCACCTTTCTACTACAGAGGGGCAGTAAAAGACATGCACCATTAACTGGCTTGATTAAATAGTCATGTCTCATACTTCTCCCATTGTCCAGTCATGGTGTTCTGCATGCAGCATGTTTAGCAGGGACCCCTCATTAAGCGACAGATCAAATTCCTCTGAGCGAGACTTAGCTGAATGAACTCCTCATGCTAACATGGGGTGTATAACATACACAACTTCAGGGCAGCATGTGATGCAGTTTAGCCTTGTTTAAAATATAAAATATAACTGTAAAAATAAATAAATAAAAATAATCACACATTTATCATATTTTAAAGGAATGGTAGTTAATTTTAAAATATATCGCTAAACCTCCTCAGAACTGTTATTTGTGTTACAGTTTGTGATGCTACAGTGACTTTGTGTATGCATAGCTGACTGTTATCATCTGGTGTGTTTCTTTAGTTTAATTCGCAAAATTCAACTTTAAATTTTATTGCCACTGCAACCCAACAATATGAGCCAAACTTTATTGAGCTAATGCACTCTGTTTATGTTGCATTCAAATGAGCAAAGCAAGTAACTCTATGCAAATTTGGGGTGGGGACATTAAAACAAATGCAATAACCTATTATCAGAAGCTTTGAAGTCTGTTGTCGCACTGAACACAGATAAAAAGGAGCCTCAGGACCTTGATCAGTAAAAAAAAAAAGGGGGGGGAAGGCTCATTCACCCGACTGATACTCATTAGCCACTGATCACCACAGCCATACAGTATGCAGAGACAGACTTGTACACCACATCTGCAAGTTCATTAGATGAAAAAACAGATCACAGAAGCTTCATTATATTGGCTGGAGTTTGAACGTGTAGGATTTTTCCTCAATTTAATGCTCCGAAACATCATTTGTCAAGCGATTATGAGACTCTAAGGCAATTTTTTTAAGGATTACTGTTCCAGAAAATATCCTCAGTATCTTCTTGGTGTTTTTATTTGGTTTAAATAAGACTTCTTAGATGTTGTTCTTTATGGAAAATCCTTTTTTAGGTTCAAAGTGAAATGAAAGAAAAAAAAAAAAGGGAACATTAAGGAAATAAGGAGAGAGAACATCGCTCCAAAGGAAAGCATGGGCAATTAGCCGTTCTAATCACTTGTTAGAGAATACTATTTGGAGTAAAGTATTACACCGTTGCAAACAAAAAAAAAAGAAAAAAGAAAAGAATAGTGACCATCAGCCCAGGCACACATCTCACATCTCAAAAGTGACAAAAAGACACTGGATGCCTCATAATACAAATGCCGGCAACATTATCAAAGGATAAATATGAGCTGATTACTTTAACATGACAAAATTTGTATTCTGCTGTTGCCCCAGCTTCCTCTCCCACTTCACTTGCTGTGATCCAACAGTTACATAAGTCCTTAATCCAGCTGTGCTACTTCTCCTCTCCTCTCCTTTTCTCCTGCCACCCTAATCTGCATCCAAAAAAATAAATAAATAAATAAACCTTATTTTATCTGCGTTTCACACTGAAACAATAATACAGGCTTGAAACTGTGTCTTATAAAGAAAACGTTGTCTTCGGGCCATGCTGTGAGAGAATCAAATATCATTCCTGTTTGCCAGCACAAAAAGATGTATGACTGTTTTCTCTGATATGCACACAGACAAGTGAGCAAACCTCAATCCAAACACAAATCCAGTGTGTTTTTGTCACCTACAGCTACCATCGCGCCACCAGGGCCCCATCTCCAAAGGGTGCAGCAGACAGGAATAGACTATCCTTAACAATAATCTAGCTGGCTGTGCTCTGCCTTTCAACACCAGCCAGGACTCAAAGGGTTGTAAAGTTGCTGAGAAATACTTCTTAAGCTCTTCAGTACACAAGGTGCTTCTGGCACCTTTTTAATCAAAGGGAAACATCGCTGGCCTTTCTCTTTTTATCTGCTGATTTTGTGAGAGGTCTCAGCATGAATAACAGTTTACATTTAGAGATAAGATAGAGGAGGATTGGGATAGAGGGGGGGCAAGGGTACATTACAGTCATATACAGCAGAATGCAATGGAAATAAAGCAGATACAGTTTCAAATACTGTGACCACATGACGCTGTTGTGGAAGTTAAAAGCATGGGGGACATAATTATGCTCTTACATGGCATCAGCTATTTCTAATATGCCCATCACCCCATACACACAAGCACTATCTTATACTGATTATGACCTCATGCAGTTCTCACAGTTTGCACCAGTCTGAGGCATCACTCCATCCCTATTATTACCAGATGAGAAAAGGGCACCAAAGAGGAAGGTGAGAACACAACACTTGCCATGAAACCACTGACACACACACACACACACACACACACACACAAACACACACACTATAAGCACAGGTGGTCCTGTTACAGATAAATCTAATTATAAGTAAAATCTCTTCCTGCAATGGCTGGTTCAGGGTCTGCGAACATACCAGAACGAGTCTGCGTGCACAGACACTCGCTCACACTTACACACCTATCAGACTCTATCTCTCACTGCATGAGGGCTCAGCCATTCTTTTATGCCAGCAGGATGAAAAAAGTTTAACAGACTTAAGTTGTTATGCAACAAAATGTCCCATTTAAACTTCACGCACCGCAAAACACCATGACACCATATTTTTCTTTTCCAGATACTATTTGCTATGGTGCACAGGCTTTATTCATGTGCAATATTTCAGTCAGGAAACAGGCCTGCAAGCACAACAGAATGCACTGCATCCAGAATTTCCATCGAATTATGAAGCTGTACGGAAAGAGCTGAACACCTATCAAACAAAGCAGTTTATGGCCAAGGTGAACGCTAAGTCAAATAACTGTCACAAATAAGCAACAAAAGCCATATATGAACACACTTTACAACAAAGAATCAGAAACTGTGTCCCACCACTGTTGTTTTGGGGATCTACAATACTTTTTAGCTTCACTGACTTCTTTAAAATTGTATATATTTTCAACATGTTTCATGATGTTTTAGTTAAGGAGCCTCTCTGTCCATGCAAATGTACAGCATAAACACCTGACACAACAATAGGGGGGAAAAAAAGAAGTATTTTTATCTCTAATTTAAGTGTACTTTGTTTTCTCCGGAGTAAAAAAGGCTTGAACCCTGTTTTATCTCATGTTCATCTTGGAAGATGTAAGGTTTGTTCCACTATGTAGCCCCATGACCGGAGCATCTCGTTCCAAATATGGCAGGGTTAATAGAAGGCGATACACAACTAATAGGTGCCAAGGCAGTCATCATCCATCCCTCCAGTTGCAAATAAATATGTAGAGGATTTAATTAGTGATTAACTGCGTGTCTACTTAATAATGTAGGGTGCAATCGGAAAAAGAGCGAAGGATGATAATGATGATGACCCCCTCCCTCTATCCTCCCCACCTTAGTCCTGGATCTGATTTCCCCTGACATTAGCCCCGCTGAAACATCCATCAAGCTCCATGCACACAGTCGCCCGCCTGCTTCACACACAAATGCACACACACAGACACTAACTGGCACAAAGCAAGACTGAATGATGAGAAGAGATACCTAGATACACACCCGGCTATCGTCGCTGCACCTGAGCCAGATTTAAGGTCAGGGGGAAGGGCCACAGACGGTAGCAGATTCACCAATACGCAATAGGTACACAGTCTGATGAGCATCACTGGGCCTGTCAAAGCAGGTTCCTAATAGACAGTTTTTTCCTCTAATTCAAGCCACCCACCAAACAGCTGCCTCCTGTCCTCCTAGATAATCAGTGGCTGCTGATGACAGAGATTCAGAGCAGAATCTCTGCTTACAGCTTGCAGTCATTATTATGTGGATATTTCCTGCTAACAGGCAGACCTGACAACGCAAACATAATGATGAGGCCTTGATGGCTTCTCTCTTTGAGTGTTGTGTCCATTCTTAAAACTCCATTAACTCAACCTGGACAACTTCTATTAAGCTGGAAGTACAAGTCTTTATCTAATCAGATTTATTACTGTTGCAGAGGGCTGCCTACATGGTTTCTCGCGTCTTTGAGTTCTAGCCGTGAGAAAGTTTAGTATGCATCCATGCCTCTCGTGGTTCCTTTTAAATAGGCCAGCCAAGTTCATTTTTATTCTACACATTCACCAGTCATCACTGCATCTGTAGCTACTGGAACATTCTCCATTCAGCTCTACAAAAACATTGCGAAGCCCACAGCCAACAACCTGCCAAAGCAGCCCGAGTGAAATGTTCTATTATTGCAGGAAGTTATTTATGACTCTGCGCATCCATGCTCAAACAGACCCTCCGAGCGGGGCAGGGAAATCAAAATGCAACATGGTTTAAGTGCAAAAACAAAAACATGGAACATGCATTGTATATTTCTGCACTTCCAGACACGGAGCTACAGTTGTGACAGTGTTGACAGACAGATTGGGGGCCTTACGTATCTGCTGATGATATTCCGGAGTAGGCTGAAATCCATCCTTTAGACAACTCCGGCGGTGACTACTCTGCGCGACAGAGACGTTCAGCTCTCTCTGGATCTTCGTAAACGCTACCTTAAGTAGATCTTTCGATGAGTATCCATCGCTCACCACCGCCACAGTCACCGCCGTGTCTGAGATAGCGAGGAGCAGCGATCTCTCAGTCACTCGGCTGCTCTGATTTTCATGGCATCCCTGGGAAGAGCCATGCAGCCCCCCGAGAAATTACAACGACCCTCACTATAATGCACTGTTTCTTCTCATTCACCTTATTTACTTGTGTATACTTCACTCTGTATTTAATCATTATTATTAATCTCTGGCTCTCTTCCACAGCATGTCTTTTGTCCTGTCTCTCTCCCCTCAGCCCCAACCGGTCGCAGCAGATGACTGCCCCTCCCTGAGCCTGGTTCTGCTGGAGGTTTCTTCCTGTTAAAAGGGAGTTTTTCCTTCCCACCGTCGCCAAGTGCTTGCTCATAGGGGGTCGTTTTGACTGTTGGGTTTTCTCTGTTATTGTAGGGTCGTTACCCACAATACAAAGCGCCATGAGGCGACTGTTTGTTGTGATTTGGCGCTATATAAATAAAATTGAATTGAATTGAATTGAATTTATAATTTTACAAAAGTGTTGCATCACTTATATGGTGCCTCTTGCCAAATAACCTTCTGCTGATTCAGCACCATCTTTGGATACTCAGTGACATGACCAATTTGCAGAGTCAGTAGACCGAGGAATTATTTTGGCCTTAATCTTTCATAAGGCTGTGCTGAGCTCATGTGAGAGGGATAGATGGGGGAGAAACACCATCACAATAAAAGAGGAATGTGAGGGATTATACAGGGTACAAATGACACCAATAATCAGCCTGTTAACACAGAAAAAATTTAAATGGTCTGTGTTTAACTTTGGAAACGGCCCTTTGACATTTTGAAACCATAATTTGCTGGTGTGATTTACAAAGGCAGTATCAGCAGTTCTGCTTGAATACTCTCCTAGTATATAAGTCCTGTGCATAGGTTGCGTATAACCAAACAACAAAAGAATCATTCAGAACCATTGAAAACTATGGTGCTGTATGCATGGTACAGAGCTAAGAAACCTAACACACACACACACACACACACACACACACACACACATATATATATATATATATAAACTACTTACTACTTTTGATTTATAAAGCACTTTTAAAACAACAGCAGCTGCAATACAGTGCTGTACAGGTAAAAATCAAATAGCCAATACACATCACAATGACAACAACAACATTACAGAACACCAGCACAAATAAAACAAGTATCAGCATGTATTAAAAGCCAAGGGGGAAAAAAAGTGTCTTTAGAGCAGTTTAAAAGTTGATAATAAAGGAACATTTCTAATATGCAACGGCAAGTCGTCCAATAATTTGGGAGCAGCAACGCTAAAAGTTCTGTCACCCCTGAGCTTCAACTTCGACCTCGGTACCTCCAGGAGCAGCTGATCAGCTGACCTGAGGCAACGAGCTGGGAGGTATGGGTTTAGTAGCTCAGAGAGATATGATGGGGCAAGACCATGTAAACCTTTAAAAACAAATGAGAGAATCTTAAAATGAACTCTAAAATGCACCGGCAACCATTGTAGTGAAGCCAGAATAGGAGTGATAGGCTCTCTCCTTCTGGCCCCCATCAGAAGCCGCGCAGCAGCATTTTGGACTAACTGAAGACGCTTAAGGAAGGATTAACTAATTCAAAGGTAAAGAGCATTACAGTAGTCGAGCCGAGATGTAATAAAGGCATGAATCACTGTTTCAAAATGTGGTTTTGAAAGGATTGGTTTAATCTTTGCCAACTGCCTAAGGTGCTAAAAACAGGACTTAACTACTACCCTGACCTGGACATCCAATTTAAGGTTGCTATCAATTTTAACACCTAAATTTGAGATGGTCTGCCTTAAATAAGATGCCAAAGGGCCCCAAGTCAGTGGAAGATGTTGAGTGGGAGCCACTGGAACAAAACACCATTACCTCAGTCTTCTTATTAAAATTTAGGAAATTTAAAGCCATCCATGCCTTAATGTCTTCAAGACACAGCAATAGGGGCTTAATCGAGTGTGTACCCTTTTTTAAAGGCATGTATATCTGGCTATCATCTGTATAATAGTAAAAGGAGATCCCATGCTTCCTAAGTATTAAGCCCAATGGTAGCAAATAAAGTGAGAAAAGCAGGGGACCAAGGATTGAGCCTTGTGGGACCACATAAAATAGGGGAGCGGGTGAGGATTCAAAATCGGCTAATCTTACAGACATGGTTCTGTCTGCCAGATAAGATCTAAACCATTCTAATACGGTGCCACTGAAGCCAATCTGGGTCCGTAAACAAACTAAGAATATACTGTGGTCCACCGTGTTGAACACTGCAGTTAGGTTGAGGAGAACAAGAACAACATATTCCCCAGTATCATTTGCCCTAAATATGTCATTAAAAACTCTCATCATTGCAGACTCCGTACTGCGCAGGGCCTTAGAACCTGACTGAAAAACTTCCTTAATGTTATGTTCATCTAAATACGACATAACCTGAGAGGAAACAACTTTCTCTAAAACTTTTGAGATAAAAGGCAACTTAGAAATAGGCCTAAAATTAGCTAAAACTGTTTGATCAAGACTGGGTTTCTTAAGAAGAGGCTGCACCACAGCGTGCTTAAAACTCGCAGGAACTGTACCTGACAGCAGGCTGTTGTTTACAATGGCAAGAATCATAAATAGGTGGTAAAATAAGGGCTCTTGCAGCAGCTACCCTATCTATAAAAAAGTGCAAAACATCATCACGTTTTAGGACATGCCTCTACACAAACATGCTGTGGGGCATTAAGGGCACAATCAATCATTTTAAACAACATACGTGAATTATCACAATGGGACACAATAATCTTGGACAGATATTCCCTTTTTTCGTCCTAGACGGTGTTCTGATAGTGTCGCCAACAGTTTTTGAGGATCTGGAAGGAAACTTGCAAATTGTCCTTCCATTTACGTTCAGCTTTACCGCTTTCCCGTCTGGCGAGATAATATTATCACCTATTTCTACATCAATCACAGACAAGCCATGAGAGAGAATAAGGTCCAATGTATGACCATGTTCATGTGTGGGGCCAGTCACCCACTGCACTAAATTAAAAGAGTCAATAAGAGTAAGAAAGTCCTTTGCCATCTGTTTCGCAGGACAACAAAAATGAATATTAAAATCCCCAAGTATAAGCACATGATCATACTCAGTCATTATTCCTGATAAAAAATCAGAAAATTCACCTACAAAGTCCTTATTAAATTTTAGGGGACGGTAGTCGATGGCACACAACACTGGGTCAGAACGATTCACTTCAAATAAAGTTACCTCAAAGCTTGAGAATGGAATGTAGAGTAGCTTACATATGAAGTTGTTCTTGTAAACAGCCGCCATTCCTCCTCTGCTTCTGGAAATCTGAGGGGAACTTAAGTAGGAGAATCCAGATGGTGAAAGCTCCACAAAAAGACTGGAATCACCAGCCTCAATCCAGGTCTCTGTTATACAGAGAAAATTGAGGCTACTGGACGTGATGAAGTCCCTTACAATGAAGGTTTTATTTGCCAGAGACCTGGCATTAACCAAGCTGAACCTAGCGGGGGTCGCGGCCTGTGACCTAGCAGACCGAGGAACCCGAGGTGGTATCGTCAGATTCCACGGGTTAACTCTGCGCTGGCGGAGCCCAGAGAAGCAGGGGGGACGTAATTGGGTGCATCCATCCATGCCACAGATGAGCAGCAGGCCAGTTTCAATCAGATCCAGAAAATGCCGTGGCACAGAGAACAGCAATCCGTTTCTCACCGGAACTATGGAGGCTGAGCGTGGCAGGCAGCTCTTTTCACCAGCTGCTCACCACGCTTGCCACGGCAACGGCAGCGTTTTCATCGAAAGGACAAAGCCGATGCCCGGAAGAGGTGAGTTGGAACACTCGATAGGTGTGGGGGCAGAGCATCATGTCCACCATAATCAATTACACCTAAACTTTTGGCTTGAAGTTGAATGTACAGGAGAGATTGGCAATCATATACGAGCAGAGAATCAGCGCACAACACTAAACATGAAAAAAACCAAACAAACAAAGCAACGAGAGGTTTTTTTTTTTCTTTTTAAAGCCTGTCATGTCAGGCAGTTTTCACAATCAGAATGATGATCCGAATGCACTGATGTACCAAACATATTTGCTTTTACAAAAGCAGCTCTATAAGTTTTCTATAGGCTATCCTTGTTAATGTTTGTATTTTTTTATTTAGTCATTTATGCCAGGGCTGACAGGCAATAAGGAAGGGGATAGAAAACAGTGGGGAAAAAAAGGATGGGGGGGAAGAGAAACAAAGGGGAGAAAGGAAAAAAACAATCGAAAAAAAAATAGATATACATACATACATACACACAATTTTGCTGTTTGCAGTAATGTGTGTGTATGCACCTCTGTTATGGAATGTATTCAATAATGAGGGCAAGAAACTGCAACCATGCCCCCCCCCCACGCGATCCAGAGGTGAATAGGAAAGGACCCAGGGGACTCAGGCCATCCACAGCCCACTAGGAGCTCAGAAGACCTGAGACCACACATCCTGATGGCAACCGCGTGCACACCGCAGAGGAGGAAGGAGGGAGACCCCAGACGGAGCCCCCACGGCCAAAGGGCAAGAGTCCAGAGAGCCAGAGGCAATGAGCAGCCCACCCCCCCGCAGGCGGCACCCCCAGCACGAGCCGAGCATGCAGCCCCCGAGGCCCCAAGTGCCCGAGAATAGCCAGAACCCCCCCAAAGCCAAGGGCGCGCAACAAGAGTTTGACGGCCTTCTGAACATACTGGCCCCATCTTGTCTTGCTTTATATATATATATATATATATATATATATATATATATATATATAGAAGAGATATAATCATCCTTTATGTGTAGATTTAATCCCCTGAGACAATATGTCTTAGAATATAATATAGACATAAGTGATCAACTCATATGAGAAGAACAGAGTGTTCTCTTTCAGGTCATTTCTGTTTCTACAGATCCCAAAGAAAACTAAACCAACGATAACGAGAAACTCCAAGGTCATTCAGAAGATCCAGCTGTTGTTTTGTACGACTGTTTTGTATGTGCTGTAACCAAAACTGATAAGCTGTGAGTATATTGGAACTGTAAGCTGAATGAAAGGCGGTCAGTACTTCATGTCATATCACTTGGGTATGGCATGCAGTCTGGTCCAGATATCTGTCAACTGTTTGAAAATGGTTTAATTAAATTTAATAATTGGACTCCTTATTCCCATGTGTTTTTGTCTCTTCTCTGTTTCGATAAACGAAAATGCAAAAACAAAAGCTTTAGAAAGAAAACATGATCGGTTCAAATCATTCAAAATTAACAAATAATGAAGAACAAATACACATACACAGCTTTCAGGTTTTCGCCGCTAGCGGGGAGGGAGCTTGCCTCTTCAAGTACCGAGACAGAAAAAGGAATTCTCTGCTCTTTACTCAAACAGGAAGTGGTCTCTCTCCGAGGCCGTTCCCTCCACGCACGGTTTTTATTCAATTCAATTCAATTCAATTTTATTTATATAGCGCCAAATCACAACAAACAGTCGCCTCAAGGCGCTTTGTATTGTGGGTAAAGACCCTACAATAACACAGAGCAAACCCAACAGTCAAAACGATCCCCTATGAGCGAGCACTTGGCGATGGTGGGAAGGAAAAACTCCCTTTTAACAGGAAGAAACCTCCAGCAGAACCAGGCTCAGGGAGGGGCAGTCATCTGCTGCGACCGGTTGGGGCTGAGGGGAGAGAGACAGGACAAAAGACATGCTGTGGAAGAGAGCCAGAGATTAATAATAATGATTAAATACAGAGTGAAGTATAAACAAGTAAATAAAGGTGAATGAGAAGAAACAGTGCATTATGGGACCCCCCTCAGCAGCCTAGGCCTATAGCAGCATAACTAAGGGGTGGTTCAGGGTCGTCTGATCCAGCCCTAACTATAAGCTTGATCAAAAAGGAAAGTTTTAAGCCTAATCTTGAAAGAACTTTCAAAGTAAGGGTCATGTGGTGTATCATCCATGACTCCACACTAAATGCAGTTCAAAGCAGGTAATAAACATTAGAATGCATTCGCATGGCTTCACACAAAGAAATCACTTTTACAACCGGTTCCTTCCTGGCTCCTTCCCAAACTCAGGAATGTGAACGAGGCTTTTATGTGTGCTCTGTGAGAACTCAAACAATGAAATAACACTTTCAGTGCCCTTCTGAAAGAAGGGACACTAAATCTCCTTATTTAAGTAAGGAGAAACAACAGTATATAAAACAAGATGAAACATATACAAAAGATATGATAAAGTACAGAAAACATGTTAATATACCTAACAAACACACACACACACAGCAGTAACTAGGATAAGAAAAAGACAGTTTTTCACAATTTTCTACAATATACAGTGGTGTGAAAAAGTGTTTGCCCCCTTCCTCATTTCCTGTTTTTTGCATGTTTGT